>JAOQMP010039502.1:0-11505 GCA_027563575.1 Erythroxylum pedicellare | reverse complement strand
GCACTAAATGGGTCTATTCACACCTAATTAAGACTTTCTCTAAGTTATCCAAACATGCATCAAATGAAGTACCAAACACAGAGAAGTCATCCATAAAAATTTCAATGCAAGATTCAAGCATATAAGAAAAAATAGCCATCATGCATCTTTGAAATGTAGCTGGAGCATTGCATAACCCAAAAGGCATGTGTCTATATGCAAATGTACTATAAGGAGATATAAAATTTGTTTTCTCCTAATCTTCTGGGGCTACCAGAATCTGCAAATATCCACTATATCCATCTAAGGCACAATAAAAATCATATCCAGCTAATTTCTCAATCATATGATCAATGAAAGGTAAAGGAAAATTATCTTTCTTGGTGGCATCATTCAACTTCCTATAATCTATACACATTCTCCACCCAGTTACCTTCCTAGTAGTTATTATTTCATTTTTCTCATTTTCAACTACAGTGCTGCCTCCTTTCTTTGGCATCACATGCACAGGACTAACCCAACCAGAATCGAAAATTAGGTAGATAATACCTACATCTAGAAACTTTACTACTTCATCTTTCACTACCTCCTTCATATGTGGGTTAAGTCTCCTCAAAGGTTGTACTATTGCCTTACTTCCATCCTTTTAAAAATGTGGTGTGTGCAAAAGAAAGGGCTTATACCTTTGATATCTGTAATGGCCCACCCAATGGCCTTCTTATGGTCCTGTAGTACCCTCAACAGTTGCTCCTCCATGGCATCTGACAAACAAGAAGAAATGATAACTAGTAAGTGTTGAGGTGGGTTAAGATAAACTTACTTAAAATGACTCAGAAGAGGTTTAAGGTCAAAAGAAGGGGGCTTTGTAATTGAAGGCTTCAAAAATGGCTTAGCTGGACGTTGGAGAGACTTGTAGGCTCTATAATGTGTCTAATATGCCTGCTTTAACTCAATTCTAATGTCCTCTAACTCTTTTTGCAATTCTTCCTCTAACTCTTCGATCATTCCTTGCGCTCCTCCTTCCAACAATCCTGCAGAAACAATAGAAGAATCATTAGCATCAGAACAATAAATATCAATAAAATGGCAAGAGTCAATAGTAGAAGGATGCTTCATAGCATTGAACACCTCAAACACTAGTTCTTCATCTTGAAGTATCAAGATGAGTTTTCCACGCTGCACATCAATGATGGTCTATGCAGTGGCCATGAAAGGTCTCCTAAGAATGATTAGGATGTCTATATCTTCCTTCATGTCAAGGACTAAGAAATCCACCAGGAAGATAAACTTCTCGACGTTGATCAATATATCCTCATTGATTCCCCTAGAATAAGTGATGGACCTATCTGCCAACTGAAGCAAAATAGTAGTGGGTTTGGGCTCCACCAATCCTAACTTCTTGAAAGTAGAAAGAGACATTAAGTTAATGCGTACTCCCAAATCTGTTAAAGCCCTATCTATATGTAAATCACCAATAACACAAGGAATAGCAAAACTCCCTGGATCCTTAAGCTTCGGTGGTAGCTTTCTCGACAATATGGCCGAACACTCCTCATTAAACGTCATCGTGGCATACTCCTTAAGCCTCCTTTTATTAGACAAAATTTATTTCAAAAACTTAGCATAAGAAGGCATCTGCGCTATGACCTTAACAAAAGGAATGTTTGTATGCAACTTTTTAAATATCTCAAGAAAACAACCAAATTACTTATCTAATTGCGTACCTTTCAACCTTTGAGGATAAGGAATCTGAGGTCTTACCAGATGTGTGATGGGGTCAGCAAATAACTTTGGATGATCCTCCTTTTCAGCTCAAACTTCTTTGGCCTCCTTGCCACTCTCCTGACTCTCTTCTTGTTCACTCTTTTCCATTTTTTTATCCTTCTGCTTCTCCTTAACTTCTTCAAGCTATCTGCCACTTTTCAATAATATTACCTTTGCATGTTCTCTCAGGTTGGCCTCAGTAGTGCTAGGTAATGAACTCGAAGGTCTTTCCTTCAACAAACTTGCCATCTGGTTCATCTGATTCTCCAAATGTCTAATAGAAGATTATTGGTTCTACATCCTAACCTCGGTAGTGGAAATGTACTTCAAGAGTAGCTCTTCGATATTAGATTTCTCTGGTAGTGTAGGATTAGGAGCCTTGAAACCTAGAGGTGGTTGTCTCTAAACATTGCATGACTGTGGTTGTTCCTCCTGATCATTCAACCAAGAGAAATTTGGATGATTCCTCCACCCTGGGTTGTAGGTATTAGAATATGGGTCCCTTCACTGTCTGTTATAATTGCCTACATAATGGGGCTCTTCTGTTTCTTGAGCAAAAGGATTCCCAACTTGACACTCAGAAGATGCATGGGAGTCTCCACCACAATGCTCATATAAAGCACAACTCCTTAATGAAGAACTTGCTCCTCCTCTCATCCTGTGCATCAGATTACCGAACTTCTTCATCATATCATCCGTCTGAGTAGATAAAGCCACAGTATTGTCTATTACACGAGCTCCTGTAGGTTTTCTCGGATGCCTTTCTGTACGATATTGAAAAATACTAGTGGCCATCTCGTTAATCAACTTGTAGGCTTGATCTGGCATTTTTCTCATTAAACTACCTCCTGTTGTAGCATCTATAGTACTCCTGGTCGATGGGGTCATTCCTGTATAAAAAGTATTGACCTGTTGCCATGTAGAGAACCCATGACTAGGACACTATGCCAACATATCCCAAAATTGCTCCCACGCTTCATATAAACTTTCATTTTTATATTGAGTGAAGGAAGTGATCTCATTCTTCATCTTGTAAACTTGGTAAGAGGGAAAAATTTCACCAAAAATAATCTCATCATCTCATCCTATGTAGTAATCGATCCTGACTGCAAACTAGCTAACCATGCTATAGTCTTATCCCTTAAAGAAAATGGGAATAACCTTAATCTCACTGCATCTTCCGACACTCCATTCTGCTTAAACAAATCACGAATATCCAGAAAAGCCTCCAAATGAGTGTTCGGATCCTCCAAAGGCAATCCTCCAAATTGAGATGCTCTCACCATAGTTGTAATGTTGAGAGGAATCTCAAAACTCGTAGCTGTGATCGTCGGCCTTATAATGGGAGGCATGGGTCTATTGTTATGCCCTATAGTTGAATCCATCATAGTTAACTCCCTTTTCTCTTCAGTATATGGCATCAACCTCTCCTCGTGCTATTCCATCTCTAAAAACTACTCTTCTCTAATCCTTTATGCCATATTACTACTCTGAGCTAATCTGGTTTCCTTATGCAACCTGCGAGCAGTTTTTTCAATCTCAGTATCTAGTAGCAAATTCTCGAGCTTTTGACCACAAGTGAGCATAAACAAAATGGAATAAGTAAAAAGCAAATAATAACAGAGCTAAGAATGGAAAATAAAACACTCCTGAAGTAAAGCAATCAAGCAAACAATTAAAATATGCTAATAAACAACAAAGCAAGAATTAAATCTGAGATAATTAATACCGTTTAACCTAATGACTTATAATAAAAAGAATTTCCCAGAAAATGGCTCCAAAAACTTATTGCGGCCTAAATAAAAAATGTTAAATGCTATCTAGACCAATTGGAGGCAAGCGCACCCCGTTGACAAGTAATATAAAATGGTAAGAACCGGATATCGTACCCAAGGGAATTCTAACATGCAAGATAATTAAATTAAACGATGAAAATTTACTCGGACGATCAAGAATTGATTGATTTAAAAATAAAATAAAATAAAATAAGCAAATCAAGGCAATATGAAAAATGCAAGGTGTGAATTAAAAAACAACTAGATTTAATCAAATGAAAAAAGTCGATTAAGGTATTAGATTTCAATTAGATTGGACACTAAAAATAAAATTGTAACGGTGGATTGATCTAAGAAATACTTTACTTAAGCAAGTTGAACCCAATGTTCATGGGTGTTCCCTTCTCTTCTAAATTTAAGTCACCCACTTAGTTCATAGATAATTTGGAATAAAATAAATTCAATACAAGAAGCCTAAAATTAAGTTTGTTAATCCTAGGTATCCTTACACAAGATCCTAAGGTTGATTTACACTTTAGTCTCAAGTATGTCGGTTGATTAATTTTCTGACAAATTAAATCCCATTGGTTATGGAATTCAGTTATCTAAGGTCTTAATCTAGGTGATCAAGCTAAATTAGGACTAAATATGCATTCAATCAAGCAAAAATCAATACCACAAAATTATCCTAATCCAATATCAATCTTAACCTTAACCGAAAAAAAACTTACTTACACATACTCATCAATGTAACATAAATCATGTTCATAATATATGGTTGCATTGATTAAATCCACAAAATTAAAATAAATAAGGAAAAAAATAAATTAAATCTCATTAAAATTGTGGCTGTTAGAATTAAAAAATGTTTTAGCCAATGCTATCTTCTTTCCACACTTTTGTGAATGGAGCGGAGTGTGTGTTGTTGAAGTGGGGACTACTATATGCTGGTAGTGAATGGGGGTTACATTTTGTGTTGGTGACTGAAGTAGAAGCAGCATGTATTGTTGTCCTCTTAGCACCAGCTGCCAACGTATGGTGTGTGGAGAGTATTTTGAGTTCAGGTTTTAGGGCCAATGCCCTTTTGCCACTAGCTACTTATGTCTACCAGCTACTTCACGTTCTCTCCACTAGTTGCTTCACGTGTTCTCTTAGCCACCAACTATTGCTTTTTTTGCTTGCCACCTCACCGTAGCTGCTTCCTTCCTTTCATTGTCTTCATATTCTTTGTGTTGTCCACTACTCCATGCACACTAATGCTTTAACATTTTCTTTCTCCACCAACTGTCTTCATCGTTTTTATCTCCCTTAGCTCATGCATAATCGCCTTTCTTCACTGCACCAGCTGTCACATTATTATCTCTACCAACTTCAACGTGTTTTATCTCCACTGGTTGTCTTCATTGTTTTATCTCCCTCATCTCATGCATAATTACCTTTCTTCACTACACCAGCTGTCACGTTATTATCTCCACCAGCTTCAATGTGTTTTATCTCCACCAGCCGTCTATGTAGATGCCTCATTGTGGATGCTTCATTTGTTGCTTTTCCACTTCCTTCTTCTATTCTTTCCTATGCCACCAAAACTCACGCAAATTACTTCCTTTTTACTGTAGCTGATGTATGACAATTTAACTTATAGTCCACTTTTCTGTTCATTTACAAAAACTCTTGCAACGAATACCACTCTTCAATGCTGCCATTTCTTCTTCATTCTCTTAAGACTAGTTTTGGTTGCTTTGTTAATGTCCCATGCTTGCTCAAGGTTGTCGTTTCCTCATATGTGATTCTTGCACTTGTGCTTCTCTTCTCAAGTTCTCTACATTGTCATTTTGTTCTTGTCATCTTGTCCATTAAATCGCATTCTTGCATGCAAAAAATGCACTCGTTAATGTTTTCTAAAGCTTTTCGTGCTTGACGCTTTTGAACCTTCCAAATTCAATATGTGCCTAAAATAAAAACAAATAACTTTTAATTAGTGAAATTTAAATATTAAATGGACAAGGGTCTAGCAAATTATGTATCTAAAATCAATATAAAATGTCCATCAACAATTTCAATAGCCAAGACTCCACCATTTGAGTAGCTACCTTCGTCACATAAGGCTGCATAGGTAGTTTTGCTTGTGCATTTTTTTACATGTATTCTATAATCATAAACATGTTTTGAACATCTTTTGTGTAAAGATAGATTGTAAATGTTTTACTATGTCTTCATCTTCATAAATATGTCCTGATCTTGGTTTTGTGAAATTATGGTTATTCATAAATGTTCTTTCTTTAACTAAATGCATGAATATGTTTGATCCATTGAGACTGTTTCTGAATGGACTTAAAGTCTAGAAGTAGTAGTGGTGCTTTGGTTAAATGGATAGAAGTGTTTTGAATTGCTCTTTAGGAACCTAAAATTTTTGGTTTTACTAAATAACAACTATTATGTTGCCAAAATTAAAAAAAAGGGGTCACTTTTAAAAACATCCACTACTATTCATTTTCCTTTTCTTTATATTGATTTTAAATTATTTTGAAGAAAAGTGAAAAGGCTTAGCTACAGGGGAACACTCCAATTTGACTAGATATCAACTGGAGCATTTTTGTGGGCTGTCGAGCAGGTTGCTTAGTCATCAGAAAGGGACCCGTCAATTTCCATCACCCATAGGAAATAATAAGGGCTATAATACGGGCTAATACTACATTCTAGATATTCCATAGGTTAATTAAAAGGCATTTAAGTATGAAAACCTTAATTTTAGAATCAATAAGAATCAAGAGTTCATTTATATTTATTTCTATTAGGAATTCTCTATATTTCTCCTTTGATTTTATTAGTTTGAACATGTTATATGGCAAGACAATTTTTAGTCTTTAGTTATGGAAAACCCTAGTGGTTATTTTTGTATGAATTGATTTGATTTAATTTGTGATATGAAATATATTTATATAAGTTATCTTTAATTGGTCTTAATGTTGATTTATTCATGTCAGCACCTAAATGTGATCTAAATTCATTTGTGGATGACTCAAGAGGGCCTGCTAATGAGTGAACCATGGCTTTGTTATAAGATTATTGAACAGGATGTTAAGGAGAGACCTAAGCGATCCTCCTTATGATAGGATTTGTGGGATTTCACTGACCTTGGTGCATTTAAAAAAGTGTTAGCAATATAGGGGTGCTAGTTAACCAATCAAAGAGTAGATTGTTGTAGTTTGAGAGATTGCAGTTTCACAATTCGAGAAATCCTAATTTCCAGAGAATATATCCAATTTAGGTTAATTGAATCATAAAGTCAAAATACTAATGTGGGAAGTAATAATCTAAATATATTTATTTGATTTAATTCTTTTCTTTTAAATTATATTATCACTTACTTTTTTAGCTATTGTTTAGGTTTTATCTTTATTTAATATTCAAAAACCATAAAAATATTTTTAATTTATTATCCTTATATGGTTAATAATGTTATGGTTAATAATGTTAGACTTCCGAATCCATATTGGTTTTTTGTGAAATTCAACCCCTACTTACCACTATATTACTTACCAATGATAAATACATTTGTCTAGTTAATGAGTGATATATTTGTAATACAGAAAAATTTTAGGATTGTTGAAACATATGTGCAAATAAGTAGCTCACCAATATGGTTATACAATTGTTGAAATTGGAAGAATTTCTTAAGATACACTTTTTGAGCGTTCATTTTAACCTTAATTAAAAGTTGTAAAAGGTTCTCAGCTCTAACAAAGTAAAAGGATTGTAAGGATTCTTTTCTTGTAGAAAATATGATGATGTATGAATGGCTTATCTTCACCTATTAAATGAATTTTTAAGTAAATCTTAAGGAGTAAATGTAAGTCAAGGGTTGTTTCGTTTAACCACTTAAAATTGGTTTTGTGTCTCTTTCTTTTGCTCTCTATTATTATCATTGTATTTGTATTATGATTTTATTATAGCAATTTTCCTTAACCATTGAGTAAACTTAAGTCAAGAGTTGTTTGGTTTAACCACTTAAAATTGGTTTAGTGTCTCTTTCGTTTGCTCTATTTTATTATCATTGTATTTGTATTATGATTTTATTATATCAATTTTCCTTAACCATTCTTTTGAATAAGTAATTCATTAGTTAGTATTCAAATAGGACAAAAAGTATATACACATAATTCACCGCCCTCTTATATGTTATCTAAGAAATAACATCTATATATGATGAATGGGAAGAGTTTTAATCGAGTCTTAAAACCTAACTTTGAAATTCACTTTTGTTAACTTTATTTTATGTTTTTATAAAATATTTTAAACAATATTAATTTTAATTTTTTGGTAAATAATATTTTTTAAGTACATACTATAATATTGATTAATTCATTAACTATATAGGATGTGGTAATTTTACAGCCTTAAAGACTAATATTCATAACATGTTGGTAGAGAGAGTACACCTAAGAGCATGGTTTATAATAGTATAAGAAATATGTGACACTTTAATAAAAAAACAGATAATGAATTAACAAGTGGCAATCCTTTTGAATTTTTCAATTAAATGCCAAAGTATTTAAAAATTAGATAGCTTAAAATGTTGTCTCTAATAATATTTTTCTAATATGAATGATGAATTACATGAAAAATGACATTAGAGGGCTATATGGCTATTCTTCCAAGACATAATAATTCCCTCTACTAAGATATCTTGCTGTCTTCATTTCTTTTTTGACTCACATTCCCTATATTGATTATCCAATCTTGAGAGTTAGATTTATAGAGGTAAGTCTAGGTCTTTTTTTACATAGGTTAATACCATGTTTACTGAGAATACATGTAACATATTTTATTCAAATATACTTAAACTTATAATTAAAATTCCATATTTTTATGTAGTCTTCTCTCTTTTATTTATATTCCCCAAAAATATATGGCTAGGATGAAAGATGAAGTATGTTTTATAGGGACAAGTTTGCCTATGAGGAGATGAATATGTTAGTAGAGATGTTAAAAGTTGGGATGTTGAAAGTCCCCTAAAATTAAAATGACTTTTTATGTTATAAAAATTACCTAAACACAAAAAACAATACTATATAAATCACTTAGGTAAGTGCACTAGCTTTTTTATATTATAGTTTAGGTGAATCAAGTGTTTATCCTATAAAACTATAATTACTAGTACTAGTTACTTTGTTCTATTTGATCTAATAAAACACTTAATTGATTTAAAGAAAAAAAATAAAACTAAGATAAATCACCAAATTAAAGCAATGAATAAGATTAAAACAAATAATAGATAAGCAAGAGCCAATTAAGAATTGCCCTATATGCTTTCATATGCTTTGAATTTTTTTATTATTCCTAATTCAATGGATTGGTAGGAATTCCTAAGTTACAACTATTTGTGCTCTAGAGCAATATGACTCCTATCCTTATTTTGATTGACCAATATGTCTTTATAATCAAAGTAACCTAAAAACATTTTAACTTGCTCCATGAATTCTCATGTTAAATTTCATTATACCCTTAAATGATCATCTAGTCATATCTCTATTAATCAATTCAACCCTTTTCATTCATATCATGATATATTAATACTTATAATCTCTTAATGCCAATGTACAAAATATGAAATTGAATTAGACCACTGGAAAGCTTCAATTCAACACAATATCATCATAAATAATTCCAAGAAAACAAATGATCTTTTATTAAATAAAAAATCAAATTAAAATGTTATGTCTTAGGGTTCATCCACTTATATCTTATTTCCATTTGATTTATACAAAAAGCAAACAAAAACTTATAATAAATAAGAGAGAAAAAAGATTAAATACAAAATTTCATAGTTCTTAAATCTTGATGATTTTTTGCTCTTCTTTCCTAATGTTGTTCTTCTCTTAATTCAAGCTGCTTTTCCTCAAACATCAATTACGTTTCAAGTGTTTCCAAAAATTTTTCTAAAATGAAACACCCTTATTTCCTATTTTCCTCTCTCTTAGGTGCAGAATACTAAATTTTCTAACCAACACGGCCTAAACAATAAACCGAGTTGTCCCTTATGTTTCTTATGCTCCTTTTTGGCTTCTTTTTGTAATAAAACACTTCTAAAATTAGTCTAAAGGCTTTGTTTCTATCATAGTGCTTAAGCCCCTTATTGGCTTCTTTTCATACAAAACACAAGGCAACACATATCTATATTTATGAATAACAGAAAAACATGATAGGGGATTGGCAATGCTTAGAGAAACAAAATGATCCTTTATGAAACAAATTCATAACATAAGTCCATACTAATATCATCTTATTCTAGTGGAAAACTCTCCTAAAAGTATAATATGGCATATTATAACATAGATAGGAATATAGCATTATGTTTGTATGGTGTTATAAATCCTTTGTCTAAAATTACGCCAAAGTTGCTCCAAATTAACTCAAATATTAAATTCATTCCTTTTCCTTTAAGGGACATAAACAAGAGCTAAAATAAAATATTTCATTTCAAGTACCAAAATCAATGAAAAACATTAAAGCAAAAGCATAATGTTCTTAAAAATCATGCTAAAATTATATTCTATTTAACACTTATTAATTGTCATAATTCATTCTTGCATATGATAATTGAAGATAGGCAATAGCATAACTATAACGTGTAATAAAATTGACAATTTAACATAACTATCCATATCATTATAGAGACTAAATATATCTACAAGTGTATAGAATCGATTATAGTAAGTAATCAAAACTAGAGCATTCTAGAGTATCACTCCCATGAGGAGTTTAACTAAAAAAACTCATTAATCCTAGCAAAATGATGTAATTATAGTAAATCAAAATTTAATAGAACGTAATTAAATTAATAAACTACTGAAATAAAAAGAAATAACAAGTAGGAAAAGACCAAGATAATGAAATGTTTGGGTTTTGGGGTTCACTTATGTGGAATTGTAATTATCATGTAAGATTGATTGTCAAGGTTGAAATAAAAATGAAACCGGTGTATCTATGGCCTCTTCTGAGCCATATATGTATATTCAACTATGTAACCATTGCCTTTCAATATGCAATTCAACCTAATTAAAATCTTTAAATATATTTAATATCTTAAGTTGTCATACTAGTCTAGGAAATCCTCTTCTTAGATCTAGAATGTTAATTCTCCTACTGCACAAATTATACTTCACCTCCTATGTAAGGTCCCAAAATATACCCTAGATGCAATGTTAAAATTTATGAAAGTTCATTTATGATATGAGTTAAAATTGTGCTATGATTTGAAAGTGAAAGGCATGTGACTTGAATTTTGGTATCGATGAACCATAGTAAGTGAATTGGAATTAATTGAATCCATTAGAGAATTGAGGTATTTAAATATACATTTGGACTAGGAAAAATGTTCAAGAGACAAGTTAAGTTGGTACATGAAAATTAGAATGATTAAGCTTATGAGTTAGTGACATTTGACATAGTTTATGCATTGATATTTGGCATCAACCATTATGTGACATTTGGCAGCATAATAAAAAAGACGAGTGGCTTTACTGAAGTGTTACAAATGGCATCTTAAATGGTGGGAAATTGGGCTTCATGCCATGGTGTTAAGTGCCAAATGGTGGGAGTGACACCTAGATGGTTATGAAGCAAGTTTCTGCTGGAAACATTTTCTATTTTGTTCTTTCTACATTTTGCTTTCTTCTCTCCATCGAAACCTCCCATCTTCTCTTAATGTTTGGAATTTTGTTGGAGTTTGGATCGTTAACACTAGGAAGCTTTGTAAGTTATTCCATTAATAGGTAAATCTTGTGATTCTATTTATTATTACCTTGTTGTTGCTAAAAGTTGCACATTAAACTTAGGTATGTGCTAGTTGTTTGGAAGCTTAGTTTAGCTGGACTCTTAGTGTTGAATTTGAAGTTTAGTGAGGTAAGAGAATTATAAACTTGGTATCATGTTAGAACATGTATTGATTTATGTTTGAAGTGGATAAAATGTGTACTGAATTAAG
>JAOQMP010039491.1:0-11505 GCA_027563575.1 Erythroxylum pedicellare | reverse complement strand
GTATCAAGGACTTCATTAAATCAATTTAAGATCAACATCAAATCCATAAATGTATGAACATCGAAATAATGAAAAATTGCCTTTATTAATCATCAAATGATTTGCACAATGTGCTAAAGGTGATTACCTTTAGAGCACTTCTCTAACAGTCCCTTCCTTGAGACAAGCATGTCCATTTTAGGCTTCAACTTGATGTTTGTAACTTTGAATCAAGAGGGAGAATTGGAGAATGATTTAAAGTTAATTGACTATAGTAAAAATATTTTTTTGATTAAGATTGCTGAATGTTATTTTTGTTCTTAATTTTTTGGTTCCTTGATTTTTTCTATTCTGTTTTGGTTGTTGTAAATGGGTTAGTGGCAACATTTTTTTCCTTTTTTGTGTCAGGTCTGTTAGTTTGTAAAGCCTATATAAAAGGGCGTTAAGTGTTTGATTATTGCATCAATAAGACTTAGCAATTCAGTCTTAAACTATTTTTGTCTTTTAACTTTAAGTCTTCGGTTTTCTATTTTGTTCTTTGCTTTCAAACCAACATAGTGGTGTTTGCATCCGTTAGGTACTGGAAATGAAAGGTGGCCAAAACTAAAACAATATTATATAGTTGTGAGGTCACTTTTATTTTAAAATAAAAATGCCACGTCAGTAAGAATGAATCCCATAATATGCAAAATTAAAAAAACACATTGAAAAAAACACGTACATTTAATTGACATAGGTAACCTCCTTCAGATTTTTTGTCTTGGAAAGGTCTGGTTTGAACATTTTGTAAATGTTAGGGTTCAACTTGAACGTTCCAAACATTAGGTTTCAACATAGATTCTGTAAACGTGAAAGCTTTTGGCCTTATTCACAACATTGTTGTTATTATACTTCAACTTACATTGTAGCTTTGTTTTGTTGGTTATGTTAGCGTGAGCTGTTAATAAAAGATTTTGTGGAGAGATTATAGGAATATTTTCTTGTATGGAATACCACGTTCATAGCCTAAATTTATGTATAGGAGTCAATAGCTTTCCATAATTATATAAGCATTCTCTTGTATCTTGAAAAAAAATACAAAAATTAAAAAAAACACTTTTATGACATGGTATTAGAGCATAAATCCTAGAACTTACTTTTATCTTAAAAAGACAAGAGAGAATGAGAGAAATAGGAGATAATACTCCCTTAATAGAGAACTCCTGAGAAGAGAATTCAATTCTTGCTGACTTAACATCTAGGATTCACATATGTTAAACCAAACGCCACCAACTCATAAAGCAATTGTTGGTTGGCATTAAGCTAAATGACACCAATTATGGACTTTGGTCCTAAGTTGTCGAGATGTATATCTCAAGTAAAGACAAGTTGGGATATATAAATGGAGATCTTCCACAACTCTAAGAGACAGACCCCATTTTCAAAAAATGGAGAACTGAAAATGAAGTGGTGAAGGGGTGGCTCATTAACTCTCTGGATCTAAAACTAATCAATAGCTATATCATATTCCCAAAAGCGAAAGCAGTATGGGACGCTATTTCTACAACATATTTTGATGGCATCGACACCTCATAAGTTTATAAACTTAAAAGGAAGGTGACAAAGCTTACACAAAGTGGAAGACCTATCAAGATATATTACAACAATCTTCAAAGCTTATGGGAGCAATTGACATACAGAAGTATAATTCTATTTTATAAGAAGATAGAGTTTACATATTCTTGGTTGGTCTCGATGATCGTCTTGACAAGATTTGAGGAGATATGCTTCAAATTCAACCATTTCTTACAGTAGAGAAGGCTTAGGCACATGTTCACAGGGAAGATCTAAGGCAAGCAGTGATATTGACAAAAAAGAATGCCACACCTGGTGCTGCTATGGTTTTAAAAAGAGCATAGAAATCGCAGCAATAACCCTCAGTTCAGATTATGTCTACTGGAAAGCCCACCACATCAACAAAGTCAAAGTCGCAAGTTGAGGGAGGGGGTTGCACATACTGTGGGAATGTGAAATATACCAAAGACACCTGTTTTAAGTTACATTGATATCCAGAGTGGTGGCACGAACTTAAGGAAAAAAAGAAACTAGAAGTTGGTGCATGAGAGAATCATGGTCGAGCAGCTTTTGTAAACACTAGACCTCACTTTTCACTTATACCACAGGGGGACTCTTCAATCACTACTATGCTAGTAGAGGACACTTCTTGTTGTAAATAAATCGGTGGACCTTAATGATTTAGGTAACCATAATTAGGTTATTGCTTCTAGGCCAACTAATCATATGACATTTGATCCACAAGATTTTGTTGAAACCACTCAACTAAAAAGGATGTGCATTGCTAATGCTAATAGAGCAACATACCCAGTTACAGGGGCTAGGAGAGTGGCACTTTCATCATCTCTTTCATTACTAAATACTTTATTAGTTTCATCTCTTTCAAATAAATTATTATCTGTCGGCCAAGTTACAGAGGAATTAATTGTTGTGCACATATTTATCTAAAATTTTGTTTGTTCTAGGATATTTTCACCAAGGAGATTATTGGTCGTGGTACTAAAAGGGAGGGGTTGTACTACATGGATGATTTCAGTTTTGGCCAGGCAAATACTGTGCATCAAACTGGTGATAAAGAACGACATATTTGGTTATGGCATCGTCAACTGGGGCATCTAGTTTCTTACTTGAAGCATTTGTTTCCAAGTTTGTTTTCCAATCTACATGAGCCTGATTTTAGGTGCGAAACGTGCATTCTAGCCAAGAGTCATCGTGCATCTTATCCAATAAGATTGAAAAAATATGGGACCTCATTTACGTTAATTCACTCAGATGTTTGGGGTCTGGCTTCGATCCTAATTTCGTCAGGTGTTAGATGGTTTATGACTTTTATGGATGATTGCACATGGATGACTTGGCTTTATTTAATGTAAAACAAGAATGAGGTGTTTGGAATATTTCGTTCTTTTCATAATATGCTTAAGACTCAATTCTTTGCTAAAATCCAGATTCTTCGATTTGACAATGGCAAGGAATATGACAATAATAAGTTACGATAATATTTTTAAGCACATGGTTTTTATCATGAAACAATATGTTCTTAAATACCACAACAAAATGGTGTTGCAGAGAAAAAGAATAGACATATTCTTAA
The DNA here is from genome assembly GCA_027563575.1 of Erythroxylum pedicellare. NCBI lineage: Eukaryota > Viridiplantae > Streptophyta > Magnoliopsida > Malpighiales > Erythroxylaceae > Erythroxylum > Erythroxylum pedicellare. Next base: position 8,378 of record JAOQMP010039491.1, on the reverse strand, counting down.
AACAACGCCAGCATTGTTAATAGCAACACATGCACCCTGACAATATTGGATAGATGCAGTCATTACTATAATCTACTTGTTTAATCGAATACAATCTTGAATCTTAAATTTTGAAACTCCATTACAAGCTCTTGTTCATCAGGTTCCATTACCATCCATCTTAATGCTTCCTCCACGAATATTTGGATGTGTTGTTTATGTTCACCTTCATAAAAGCCAGTAAACAAAACTTGATCCATGTGCTGTTCATTGTGTTTTCCTGGGATGTGCAACACACAAGAAAGGCTATCGGTGCTATAATCCCACTACCAGATGTCTTTATATCACAATGGATGTTACCTTTCTTGAATCTAAAACTTTCTTTGCAAAACCCAGTTCTCATTCTTGTATTTAGGCGGAGCTGTTAAATGAAGAGCAAATGGTGGATGGTTGGGAATGTTAGCCAAGTTTTGAAAATCACAGTAGTGCTATGATTGAACTACTTCCAACACATCATATGGAATCAATGATAATGATGCCACCAGGAAATGAAAGTGATGGTGCTGACACTAAGAAAGAGCAAGAATAGCTCCTTAAACAAAAGCAATGTACTCGAAATGAGCAAGAGCAGTACCCTATATAAGAACAACTCCCTCTCATACCAAATGACGACCTCTCTCCTTAGAATACTCTTGAGGTACAAAATCTAAATTATTCTCCCAATAATACTATAAATGATTATGTTGGCTACATATTACCTTTCAGGCATAACTGTGGTCAGTCACCAAATCAGTATTCACTTGATTATGGAGAAAAGAAATCAAAGTATTCAATTGCCCACCATGTTTTGTACCTAGAAACAATCACCACCCCTCAAAGCATTTATGCACAAGTTATCATTTGAGTATGTTCCAAGTACAGTGCATGAGGCCTTAAATGACCACAAAAGGACCAAAGCAATAATTGAAGAAATGATAACATTGAAGAAGAATGATACGTGCAAGATTATGCCACTACCCAAAGGAAAGAAAACAGTGGGGTGTAGATGGGTGTTCTCTATTAAATACAAGGCAAATGGGTCGGTAGAAAGATACAAGGCAAGATTGGTGGCAAAAGGATACACCTAGACATATGATGTAGATTATCAAGGGACTTTTTCACCAATTGCAAAGTTGAACACTGTTAAAGTGTTGTTGTCTCTAGCTACAAATTTGGATTAGCCATTATGTCAATTCGATTTCAAAAATGCCTTTCTTCATAAAAATATTGCTGAAGAAGTTACATGGATATTCCACCAGTGTTCACTACCTTGCTACAAACTAGAGTTGTATGTAAGCTGCAGAAGGCACTATATGGACTAAAATAGTCCCTTAGTGTAAAACTCCAAACTTTTCTTTTCATGTTTCTATAAAATTTCATTAGTGTAAAACCCCAAACTTTTCTTTTCACGTTTCTATAAAATTTCATTTCGTGTGAATGATGTTTTCAGGTGAATGTAAATTTTATTTTCCTTAAAAGGTGAATTAGGAACCCAACCCTAAATGACAAGTATTAAAGTCAAATGATAGTCGAAAAATATTGGAACTGACTGGTATGGAAATGGACAAAATAAATAAATAAATAAATTCAATCGAATGGATTTATGATAGATCAAGATTGACCTTGATTTAAGTTATTGTGAGGTAAATTTGATGCATTTTTGGGCTGGAACATAAGGACATAAGAATCAACCATAGTTATAAATACTTAAAGTAAATTGATCCAACTTATATTTTAATATATTTAGGTGTAACATGTTATTAAGTAGACATGAAATTTCTATCGAAATTGGACAAATTTTTCTTAAGTCACTTAATTATTTTGGACAATAAATAATACATGTAAATGTGAATGAACCTTAAGTGGCAGTTGTAACATACATGAAGACGTTCTCATTATTTTGGAACAAGAATACATGAAAACCTTAAACTGTCACGTTTATGAAGGAGTAGATATGAAGGACATAAAATTCATTACATGAGAGACAAATTCTTGGTGTTGACATGTGTCATTTTGATGAGACAAAAATGAAAACAACTTGTTATATGTGGGAGACAAGTATTGTCGTGGATGTTACATGGGATTAATTAAACAAAGATGGTGAGGGACAGAACAAAGGACTACTGCTGGAAGTTAAGCTTGCAAAGTGTGGATAGCCTTTTCCAACATGTAACATGTAAAACAAAGATGATGGGACCTGCTCCACCTTTATTCCACCGAAACTTTAGCTCTCCTTTGGACCAAAATTATTGAAGAATAATTTAAGATGATCCCTTTATGCATAGGTCTTCCAAGGTATTGCCTTTGGTAAATAAATTCAAAATGTTGTTTAGGCCTCGGACAACACCTCTATCAATGCCAACTATATGCAGGGAAAAGATGGGCAACACATTACCAAATGGTTTTAGGTATCTTAAACCACTCTTGTCCATCTTCTTTAGCTAGTCACATGAATGCTGAAGTTGGAAACATGAATTTCCTTATGAATTGCGTGAATGTTTGAGCATGATTTGAAGAAAGTGGTAAGTGTTCCTAACTATGTTTAGTGAAATTCTGTATTAGGATTCTCGTTTTCTTTGAAGAGTCCTAGTGCTTTGTTCATAACTTAGCCTACAAAACTCCAAATTGGGTGATTCCAACTTTAAATGAAACCTAAGACATAGTACTAAAAATATCTGGAGGATACCTGAACCTAATTCTAGTTTAATGATATTGAAAATTGAGATTGATTATGATAACCTGACATTGTCCCTATGTTGAAGTAGCTTGTGATATTTAGTATGTGTTTCATAATTTAGAAGGTGAAATGGCATGAGTTTTGATGATATGGAAACTGGAGACATATGGGAACAAATGTCTAGAAGACTTTAAAACCTAATTTGAACGTTTGATATTTGAAAATTAAGGAACAAGTGGAGGCATGGTTAAATAAAGAGAAAACAACATGGTAAATGGAGAGGAGAACAACATGTATATCCATGTCTTTTGAATGTTATTCAATGGGTATTAATTGGTAGCATGTAGATGCCATATATGTGGATTAATGGTTGTTCAAAATGGCAACATTTATGTTGTACATAGTTTAATGGTTCAAAGTAAGAAAAATAGTAGGTATATATTATGTACATTATTTAAATGGAAAGAAGACATATATAAATCATGGAAGTTGTTCAATGGATGAATGAAAAGAAAACAAAATTTTAATCTTACTAAATGCTAAGATTTTGGCTAAGCCTTTGTTATAAAATTTGAAAAACAAGGTGGTAAGTTATGGATATACTTGGTAGGTTTTAGGAACCCTTCAGGGGTCTCTCTCATAGCTGAGTAAGACCATAAAGTTTTCTCGATCACTGTAGACTCGGGACTAATAAAGGAAAAGCACCGAACACATGAGGACAGTTTACGATAAACGACAAACAGTGAGTGTACCTTTAAATTGATTTTGTAAAGATGGTTTTTTTTACCTTACTATGAAAAGTATGTTTATGAATAATTCCATTAGTGCTACTGCTTGAATGTAAAGGTTAATCTTCATAAGATTTACATATGCTTTGATTTAGCATTGAATTGAGTTTTGAATGAACTTGGAAACTAACAAGATGAAGACATGCTTTAAATTGACATTGAATTGGAATTTGCATATGCTTTGAAATGGAATTGAATTGTGATTTAGCCTATAGTAGGCCGTTAGGTATTTATGCATACAATTATATCTATCAGAGTATGTCCTAACGTACATAGCGGTGTTTGGGGGGCGTCTGTCACTAATATGGTTGGTGTTGTGTCTATCAAAATGTCCTATGAGTTGCCCTCTATATGTGTAGAGTATATATTATGCTAGCACTATTATGGGTAAGCGATGCAGAGCTAGCTCCATAACTACTGATTTATATGTAGTGCTAGCATCATTATGGGTAAGCAATGCAAAACCAGTTTCATAACAATCGATATATAGAGCTTAACTAGGCATGAGTAAGCGATGCAGAACCAGCTTCGTGGCCTTACACCTAAGGGTACAATATGACAAAGAAAATTAGTGATATGCTATGTTTTAAAAGAAATTCCATGAAAGTGTTGTTTGCCAAAACTGTTTACAAGAAAAGTGGAACTTGATCTCAGAAAAATACATATGTTTTATCTTATGTATGCATTGATCTTATGAAAAGAATAAAAAATGTGTTTTATAACAAGAAATTGTTTTCTAATACTCACTGAGCTCGTTTAGCTCACCCTTCATTTTCTTTTTTTAATTAAAACCTCCCAGGTGCACACTTAGGGGCTTCATTCGTAGGGACTCCACCTCGCGAGTAGTCAACTTCGTCGAGTGCAACTGTGTATGCATTTTTATTTTGCCTTGCACATATTTTTTAGAACTGTTGCATATCTTTGAATATGTTTTGGAAAGTACATATGCATAAAAGTTTTAAAATGGAATGCATAATGTTGTTTTAGCTTTTCAAAGTTTATTTATGTAACTATTTGAGACTGCATGTTAGTGGATTTGAAGTCCATAATTTAGAGTAAAGAAATTGATGTGATAATAGAAGTGTTTTAAACTTTTAAAGGGACTTTAAATTTTTTGGGATGTTAAAATACAATTGTTATGCTGCCGAAATTTTTAATAAACTAAAAAGACAAAACTTCATTGTTTACATTTCTTATTGTGAATTAAAGCTTTTATTAACAAAGTCAATAGGCTTAGCTTCACATGAACTTTCTAGCCGACTTGGATATTGACTAAAGAGTTATTATGGAGTGCCAACCAGATCGCCTAGTCATTACAGAATAGGGACCTGTCACCTAGAGCATGGTTTGGATGGCTTAGTTTGGCTATGAAGAAGCACGGTTTTAAGCAAAATAATTTGGATCATACTCTGTTCTTGAAGCATCGAAATGGAATGGTAACGACTTTAATAATAAATGTTGATGATATGATAATTATAGGGAATGACAAGGAAGAAATCTCTAGCTTGCAGAAGCATTTGACAACTGAATTTGAAATGACGAATCTTGGGGGATTAAAATATTTTTTGGGTATCGAAGTAACTAAGTCAAATGAAGGAATATTTCTCTCACAATGAAAATATGTTCTTGATTTGTTGGCTGAAACAGGAATTCTTGAATGTAAGCCTGCAGACGCACCAATAGTTCAGAATCATTGATTGGGAGCAGACCCAAACCAAATACCCACAAATAGAGAAAGGTACCAACGACTTGTGGGAAATTTGATTTATTTGTCCCATACCAAACCAGATATTGCCTATGCTGTGAGTTTGGTGAGTCAGTTTATGCATAATTCTAATGAGGATCATATGAATGCAGTGCTACAGATTTTACGATATTTGAAGTCTTCCCCAAGAAGAGGGCTAATGTTTAGAAAACATAATCATTTAAATATTAGTGGCTCCACAGATGCTGACTGGGCTGGAAGTATTACGGACAGGAAGTCTACATTGAGCTATTTCACCTTTGTCGTTGGAAATTTAGTCGCATGGAGAAGTAAAAAACAAAAGATGGTTGCTTTGTCTAAGTGCAGAAGCTGAGTTTAAAGGCATAGCTAAAGGACTTTGTGAACTTCTTTCGCTAAAGAGGTTACTTGAAGAAATTAGCTATGTATCAAGTTCTACGATAAATTATTTTGTGATATTAAAGCAGCTATTGAGATTGCACAAAACCTAGTGTAACATGGCCAAACAAAACATGTTGAAGTAGACTGACGTTTCATCAAGGAAAAGCTTGACGCCAAGATAATTCAATTTCTTTTTGTCAAATCAGAAGATCAGTTAGCAGATACCCTTACAAAGGTTGTTTCAAGCAAGGTTTTTTATAACTAACTAGATAAGTTGGGCATTGAAGACATCTATGCACCAACTTGAGGGAGAGTGTTGACGTGAGTTGTTAATAGTAGATTTTGTGGAGAGATCATAGGAATATTTTCTTGTATGGAATACTAAGTTAATAGCCTAAATTTGTGTATAGTTGTCAATAGCTTTCCAGAATAGATTTCTTGTATATGCTATATAAGCATTCTCTTGTATCTTGAAAAAACACGCAAAAAATTTTTTAAAAAAAACACTTTTGTGACAGGTTAAACATGGGATGCTTTAGTGCATTCTTCTATTTCAAGTTTTAACTTTGCTCCAAATCACAAACGGCAACTTGTTTATCTGTTGTTTAATCCAATGGCTTGATGACCAAGTTCACAAAAGTATCAAAACATGGCTCCTAAACTTAACAACTCATGTAAAATTACAGCAAGCTTGGTTAATGCAAGAACAACCAATTTAGACTTCATCGGATGCTTTTAATGTTTTAAAAGAAAGCATCCATTCCAACACTTCAGTGTTTATAATAAACATTAATATCAAAGCTTTAATTCTTGGACAAAAGATACCTTAGTTTTAATTTTTGGGAATAAATAGTAGTAACTAAATATAAGGTCATAACATCTTCATGACAGCTTGTGTATTCTTGAAGAGATACTCGAAGCTTAATCATTTGTAACAAACCTTTGAAAACAAGAAGTTTGTAGAAAAGACAAAACACATAGAAGATATGCATATATGCACATAGACACACAACGCACCACATAGAAGATACGCATATGCTCATAGACTCACGACGCTGTCACAATAATCAAATCAAATGAACCCAAGAAGCTCTAATCACATGAAGCGTAAGAGAGTATTTGCAGTCCACGTGTTACCTATCTTTGATGATTGAAACATTAGCTAAAACATCAGGGAAAACCAAAACTATATTCCACCTTTTGCGCAGACAGCATATAAAACCTGGCGTGGAAGAGCAGGGATATTGACAGGAATTGTGTAAGTTTCTGAAATGAAACAACATTAGGCCGGTTTAAGCACAGTGATCTCATTGCAACAGATGTGTAGTCATACTTGTTTTTGTTTTTGTTCAGTATGTGTTGTGTGAATATTCAAGAACATAATGCAGAAAAAAACAGGCATATCATACGTGAATAGGAAGAATGGTCAGAGTTAAACGTGTCTCTCCGGAAAGACCTTTTTCCGGACACGTGTTTATAATCCGGTAATGAAGTCAATTCCAACAGGAGAATGTCAATGACGTGCGATGAGAAGGATGCTACTCAAATTACAAAACCACCAAGCATCAAACTTGTCCACTAGAATGAACATTAATTTTCCAGATTTCGTGAGGAGTTCTAAAATGGTGGTCACCTCCCCGAGCAGGCGTTCACCGAGTACAGTAGAACATATTGATAGCGCAGGTGATATAAAGAGTGAATTTGCAGAGGACAAAATGAATATATAAAAAAAAAAGAACAAAAACAGTTAACCATTTTATAAATTAGCATGCTTATTTATACACCTATTCAGAAATTATCTCGTACACCATTTCTCTTATAATATATAAATCATATTTCAATTAAATAAAAGCATTTGACTATCATAGCTAATACAAATTCTGTCTTGTTTCAACTTAAATTCTTCAAGAAGTCTCTTCAATTATGTTGCTGCTTTTCATGCTCGAGTATCGGCCATATACTTGACTTCTATTGTTGATAATACGGCCACAATTGATTGTAACTTAAACTACGAACTTATAGTACACTTTGCCATTGAAAATTCATAAGTTGAAGTAGATCTTTCTTTATATTAATCTCTAAACAAATCTTAATCAACATATTAAAATTTGCTGAACTATTACACAAAACATAATCTGAAGAAGTGCCTTCAAATATTTAAAAATTCATTTCACCACAGTAAGTGGTCATAATTTGGATTTGCCATAAACTTATTAACAACTCATGTGCAGTGTTGACTCTTGTCGAAACTATGACAAACTTAAGACTTACTACTGTTGGTGAAAATAAGACCTCAGACATGGTTATCTTCTATTCTTTATTCTTGGGACATTTCTCTGAGGATAACCTTTTGGACTTGTTTGGTTGACCTGGATTTTTGCTTGAGAAAGTAATCTTTTTCTTAAAATTTATATTATCACATTTGATTCATTTTTTTGAATATTTAGGAAAGTAAAAACTTTTCCAATCTAGGGAAAGTAGTAGCACTTTACTTATATTATAAATCGTAGTACCTCCTTGATATTTAGATTACTTTCTTCATAAATTTAATCTAAAAAATACGTTAGACAATTTAACCCTTCCATCTCTCAACTCTACGATAACTCTTTTATAAAACCCTATCTCCTCTTCAACTAATATTATGAATACCGTATCGGAGTTGGTATCGGATTGAGTTCTGGTCCGGTTAATACTGAGTACCGTTTCGGGTAATTTTTTAAATTTATAAAATAGTTCCTATTTTTTTAAAAATTACAAAATAGTCTATTGTCATGTTATACAGTTGTACTAT
>JAOQMP010039434.1:0-11508 GCA_027563575.1 Erythroxylum pedicellare | reverse complement strand
GTTGCTTCCGCTGGAAAAATGATTTCTTAAAAGTTTTGAAATCTACCGTTTCTCCAAATATAGCATGCTTTCTTTTTTCGATCCAACACTCTCTTCCTAAATTTCATGGCTTGACAGGAGAAGATCCCTACATTCACTTGCAATCATTGTCCATAATTTGCTAGAGCAAGAAACCAGTAGGAGCTTCACTTGATCAAGTACTATGGAAAGTTTTTCATTTATCCTTATAAGGTAAAACAAGGGAGTGGTATATGAGACTCCTAAGATATGTGGTGAATGCTTACCATAATTTGGTCAATCTGTGAAAGGAATTCCTGGAGAAATATTTTTCGGCCTCCAGAACTTCATCAATGAAGAAGGAGATTTATTCGGCATGTCAAGATTATGATGAGTCCCTCTATGACTATTAGAACCACTTTTTAATATTTGTTGTCCATATGCCCCACCATCAAATACTTGATGAGCAGTTAGTGCAGAATTTTTATGATGGACTGAAAAGTCAAGACAAAGGTATGTTGGATGCGACATCAGGAGGTTCTTTGATTGACCTCATAACTTCGAAGGCGTGGAATCTAATTAAGAAGATGACTTTAAATCACTAATAGTACAGTGTTAGAGATACCAGAGGCGTACATAAGTTGGGAGTTTCAACAACCCAATCCAAAAGAATGGAAAGTTTGTAGTCTAAGGTTGACTCTTTAGAAAGTAAAGTGACTTCACAATTGTCCTTTATCACTGCAGAATTGAAAAACGTGAGTGTGCTTTGTCCAAAACCTTCTATGGATCTTATTGCACCTAGTTTTGATACTTGTGGGTCAGTAAAGCAAACTCTAGTGTCTACCCCAGTCGTTATGAAGAGGTGTCCGCTGTTTATCAGGGTCGGACAAACTAGAAATAGGATCCCTATTCCAACACCCATAACAAGGGATGGAAAGCAAATCCTAGGCTCAGTTGGAGAAATGAAGAAGGAAGAGGGCCAAACATATTTCAACAAGGTGGAAGGGCTAGTTCTTCAACGAATTAGTTCCATAATCAACAGCACGCTCTAACCATCCTACCAAAGGAGGACACTAATTAACTTCTGCATAACATGATGGCATTGATGAAGGAGGAGAGGACTTCGAATAACAACCAGTTCAATGCCATAGCCTCTCTCATTGAACAGGATTCTTCTAAAAATGTTGCTTGGTTCAATGATCTAGAAAATAGAATGGAACAATAGGAGATGAAGGCTGAGAATATCAACTCCTACGTCACTCAAATATCCAACAATATGAGTGAGAACCATGCGAGAAGTAGTGGATCCATTCCCTCCAATACTGTGATGAACCCCAAGAGTTTGCATGCCATAACCCTACGAAACGGGAAACAATTGAGGTTTAGAAATCAAGATGAGGGAATAGATGAAGAGGAGATTGAGAGTAGGGAATTGCCTTCAACAAATGAAAGAGTCAAGAAGTCCGAAAGTTCCAAGGAGAGAGCACTTTTGACTTAAAAGGAGTCCAAACCATTAAAGAGTAAGGAAGCGAATTTTGGAACTAACCAGGAATCAAGCAAGCAAGGAGCCCATGAAGCCAATGATAAGGAGGTAAACCTTAAAGACCTTCCTTTTCCTAATTCGTATTTTCCTAGCAAAAGGATGACTGATACTAAACAGGAGAAAGATGTTATTGATTTGTTTGGGAGAGTAAAAGTCAACATCCCTTTGCTTGACCTTGTGAAAAGGGTCCCTGCATATGCTAAGTACCTTAAAGACCTATGCACCAATAAAAGGAAGTTTAGACTGAATGAAAGAGTGCAAGTCATCTCAAATGTGTCTGCATTGTTCAAACCCCAAAACCCTGTAAAATGCCAAGACCCTAGATCTTTCACTATCCCCTACACTATAGGCAAAATTACCATAGGAGGAACCTTATTAGATTTAGGGTCAGCCGTTAATGTTATGCCTAAGTCTATCTACACATCATTGGGAGTCAAAAGTCTTAAATCTACATCTGTAGTTCTACAATTGGCTGATAGGTCTCTTAGGCATCCAGTGGGCATTATAGAGGACATTTTGGTCCAGGTAAAGGGTTTGGTCTTTCTAGCTGACTTTTATGTTGTTGACATGTCTTCTAAAGTTGTGTAGGACACTACATTAATTGTTGGTAAACCCTTGTTAAGGACTACTAGTACTATAATTAGTATGAAAGAAGGTACCATCACCATGGAGGTAGGAGATCAACAAGTTTGCTTTAACATGTACGAAGCAATGAAACATCCCTATGAGGATTGTTCGCTTTTAGGAGTTAACATGCTTGATATTGTTATTGATGATGCATGCTCTGAGCTTAAACTCCAAAATTTTTACTCTAGCTCTGCACTGAACTCATTGAATTCTTTAATTGTCAATGATGACCCCTTGGGAGAAAGGTTTTTCGTTAATATTTCAGGTGAATCTGGAATTGAGGAGGCTGACACCAACACAGCAAGTGGTAACGTCGTCTTACCATAACATGGCTATCTGTCAAAAGTTCACCAAGAGAATCAGGAACCTCCGTAATCATCAGATTATTTCTTTACTTCATTTGTTTACTTACTTTTGCTCTTGACTGGTTCAGACATTATGGATGCACTAGTTTGTTGAATAAGTGAGGGGGATAAACCAAGTTAGTAGGACATTAGTTTAACTTTTAGTTTATGCAACAGTTTTTCAATTCAATAATTCCAATGCTAGTTTTGTCTCCTGTTTTATGCTTGCTATGCTTTTCGGCTTGATGCATGATGCATCTTCAAATTTGAGGAAATTGTTGTGATTAATTGTGATGCACTTTATTTTCTTGAGCTATTCTGGTGCCTTCTGACTTTGTATATGATCTTTAAGTGTACTGAGTATCCAACTTGTGCTTGTGAGTTAAGTTTTTCATTTCTGTCTTTGCTGGATTTTTCTTTCGGGTAACCTTCACCACGACATGCATTCCTCATCACCATGACGAACTTACCTTATTTCCTTCATGTTGCTCTCTGGAAAATTTTGCTGTAGTGTTCTACATTGCCACGGTGAAAGTTCCTCACACCTTTTCTGTTTCTTTCAGGTAAATTTTGCCACGGCGTGAAGTCTGCGTCGCTGCGACGAACATACCTCATTTCTTTCTATTCCTCTCAGGTTTATTTAGCCGCGGTGTGCATTCCATTTCACCACGGTGAACTTCCCAACATTCTTCTCTATTCCTTTCAGGTTAATTTCACCACGACGTGCGTTCACGTTGCCGTGTTGAAAGTTTCATGACTAGGGTTAAGTTCGCCGTGTTGAAAGTTTAATCTACACAAAATTGATGTGGTGAAATTACCCTTCCACCCTATTTTCTCTTAACCTTTCGTATTCCCTCTGTCCCTTTCTGTCATTTCACACCCCAAACTCCTATTTAAACACCCCGACCCCCCTCCTTCGTCTCCACCCTCATTCTTCCTCACAACCATCGTCGAGTTTCTTGCCCAATCTCCTTCTTCCGACTCTCTATGCACTTTTCTTCAATCTTCATAAGTATTTTCTTTTCTTCATTTTCCTTAGTTTTTGTATTGTTTAGGGTAGATTAGGTTATTATCTTGTTTTCCTTTCCATTTTCACTTTTAAATTCATTTTGTTTAGGATAGTTTGTTTTACTCGTTTGTTTAGTTATATTTTTGTGTGCATTTCTGCAGTACAATGCCTCGTGTTAAACTCCCTAACCGTACTACCCCTACTACCCCTCCTAACCCTCCTAGTGATTCCGATTCCTTAGATATTTTTACCTTTACGGAACTCTATGAGAGAGTAGACACTAGGCCTTTTATCAAAGAACGACCTTTTCCATTAGCTCCTCTTGACAATCCCTTCGTGTAGCAACTTGTTGCTTCATAACTTACAGGCTTAGTTAAACCTTGGGATCAAGGCAATGATAAATGCATTCACCATTTTTATACATATGCCATATTCCATAATACCATGGAAATTAACTTCCGTGGTATTAAAACACCCAATGCATTCACCACCGCTAGTCTCTGCCACCATTTCAATCTTCCTCCCATTCTCTGTTGCCACTATGATTAGCTGATTCACAACTATCGTTCCGACGATGTTATTTACAGAGGGTGCATCGACGCTGATATTACCAACTATATCTTAAACGATATGATCTCCAACCTATAGCTCATCCTTGGTTTCATCTAGTCTGTAACAATATCGTTCCAACCACCTACCTTGCCTATGTAACAAAATAACAAGCTTTACATATCTACCTCTTAATGACTGGCTGCCCGGTCGATATAGCTGATGCTATCGCCTCCACCATCTATGACTCCATCACTACTACAAAATTCACGAATGCCATCACCTTCCCTCGCCTCATCTCCGACATCTTCCGAGGACACAATGTCTCAGAGTTAGAGACCAACAGCTATTTTGACCTGGCCCCACTCTTTAGGTATACCCGCCTTAAGCAACCTACCATTCACCCATCTCATCCCTCCACTCATACTCGAGATATTGGTGCACCCTCTGCAGTTGTGGCACCAGTTGAGGAAGATCCTCCAACTTAGGGCATTCTTGAGCCCATTACTTTACAGACCCTCGCTGGTAAAGTCGACGAACTTTGTGCTGACCTCTTTCATTTTTGAAACAATATCTTTCAGGAGATAGCCTGGAAGAGGGAGAGAGAGGCTTTATATGATCGGGATAAGTGGTATCGTTAGTGCAAAGATGCATTGCTCACCGAGCATTTACACTTCCAGTCACCATCTAATGAAGATGACCCACTAAGCGGCGCTGGCACATCAGGAGCATGTCCCTCTGGATCTGAGGATGATGTTCCTATAGAGTAGCTTGATTCATTTGTTCCTTTTGTTTTAGCTAGTTAGGTTTTCGTTTTCAGTCTATTAGATATTCAGTTACATTTTTGTTATATACAAACTTAATGCTTGGTTGTTTATATAATTCACATTGTGCTTTTCCTCGTATGTTTTTATTCAATAGCCTTCCACTTACTTTTCATTGCATCGTGGTTTTTTAATTGTTATTCACATTGAGGACAATATGATGTTTAAGTGTATGGGAGGTTATTCCATTTTGGCAAATTTTTCTTTATGCATCATTTTTGGCCATTTAATTGCTTGTGCAAGTCATTTGTGTGTCCTGTGCAAATCTTTAAACTTGGTAATTAAGGTGAATTGCATTTTTCATGTGTTTATGCAATTTTTTGCAGCAACGACGTTGCAAATTTTTGACACTATCCCTTTCCATAAAAGAAATTGTTTTAACTCCCTCATTTCAATAATTCTTGCAAATTAGATTCTTCTCACTCCTTGAAGATTTTATAAATTTCAAAGTTGTCCATGTGTTTTTGAAAATACCATCTATGTTTTTTAAATGATAGGTGATTTTGGTTAATTTCATTTTCAATGTTTTCATGAGAAGCAAGTAAGGGTATGCTAAGAGAGTAGCATTATGTGTTTTTAAACCTTGAGATTGCTTAATTGAGATACTAACCTTGTTGGAAGGATATTTGGGCTTGAATTTTTTTTCATTTCTGTGCGTATCTGCTTAATTTCATATATCTCTAAAACTCATTTTAATTCTTAATCAAAGCTTAATGAACTAAAATTTTATTAATATGATAGAGACATTCTTTTTAAAACCCTACTTACTCAAACACAAACCCTAAACACTTAAGCTTTGCCAACCCCTTTGAGCTATCTTTTGAGTGCATGCATATTTCACAATTAATGTGAATTTCTCATCTCCATTTAAAGATGTTCTAAGAAAAAGAGAGAAAATAAGAATTTCCATTCAAAAGGAAAGAAAGAAAAAGTTCCCAAAGTACCAAAAAAACAGAAAGCTTTCTCAAAAGAGAAAAGTTATTAAAAAAACATGTTAGATTATGTTTGTTGTTTGTGTAAATATTTTCTTACGCATAGTTGGCATTGGTTTCATGAGAAAAATAATTGTGGTGCATGTACACATTTTTTCTTCTTCTATTCAATTCATTTCATTTAGCCTTTTGTACATTACAACCTTGAAAAGTCCTCTTAATTCTTGAAATTATAGTTCTTATGGTGGAGAGGTAGAACTATCACAAGCTTATGGAAGAGAATGGACTAAGCAGATTGTAGACTGAAATTATCCCAAGATAAATGAGTTGAGAGATTAAACACATTTCCTTGAGAGAAATCTCTTTTGCCCAATCTGTTGGATTAAACACTTATAGTGTTTATTTTCTTCGCAGTCTTTTAGTCTGCTTAGGTTGATTTCTGGAGGAAGTAACTTAACTGATTCTCGACTCTCATTTTTAAGCATGGTCAAAATTTTCTTTTACACTTGTGTCCCTTTGACTTTTATAAACTTTGTCCAGGAGTACAAAGGTCTAAGTGTGGGGGAATTTGATTGAACCCAAGTTTCGTATATCAATTGGTGACAATTTCATAGTTTTTATTATACTTCTGGCGCTTATTTTTTGATTTTGTACTTAATTTAACTCTTGAGTGCTTGTCTTGAGTTAATGTAGTTTAAGGTAAAATTGTCACAAATAATTAGTAATTTTACTAAATTCATTTTTTAGAACAATTGGTACTGCAAACTACTATTTTTCATTATAGGAAATTCAAGAAGTAAAGCCAAGGAGTGAAGACCAAGAGCATAAGTCAACAAGTCAATTAGGGCAACAGGCAAGTTCTCTACGGCGACATTGATGTTTCACCGCGGCAAAGTCAGAAGATCTTTTGAAGAGACCTTTTGGGAAAAGTTCACCCTGGAAAAAATAATGTTTATGCCGCAGCCCGATCCATCAACCCATTTTATAAAAAACCTATTTTAGGCTAACTTACAAAAGGAGAAGCGAGTCGACATCTCCATCACGGATACACATTCCATCTTCATGCAACACACCATCGTCTTCTCTCATCCATACCATTTTCTTCCACTTTCCATCGTCGACTACTACCATGGGTGTCTCTAGTTACTTCTCGGTTGTGAAGTCTCTTAGAGCTACGCGTAGCTAGGAACCTCTCTCCTCTTGAAGATGTAGCAATGGCTAGAGTTCAATGGGCTTAAAAGGGGAGTAGCTTAATCCATGTGTAACTATGATTTATGAACTCCTAGGTTTAAGATTTGTAATTTGTAGTTGAACATTCTTGATTAGAGTTTAATCAAGTGTTAGATATTCAATGTGTGGTTTGGATTTGTTGATGTAGAACTTTTAGCTTAAATATATGAAGTCTCATATAGGTCCATTTGTGATCTTGTTGAATCTCTTTTATGTTACATAGTTGTGTTTGATATTGAGTTGAATTGAGATCCCAAAGTGACTTGTTGCATTAACTTACCCACTACACACACTTAGAGCATTTAACAAGGTCTTAAGAAATGGAATTCATTGATTAAGATCTTGGACTTAAAGAGTTCGTTAACGCTTACCATTTGAATCTTAGTGGTTTCCACTCTCATCAAAAATTGATTTCGAACTATGATATCCAAAGCTCATTTTCAAGAGGATATTATCCCTGTTTGATCATTTGCCTTTATCTTTCCATTTTCCATTCCCAAAAATCCAAAAATACATTCTACACATTTTTCTTACTATTCCATTTAATATAGTTGAGGTTTCCAAAGATCAAAACCCCCTCCTTATCAAATTAGCTTACATTTCATGACACATAGGTTACCTTAGCTCCATTCGCTCAGGTTTCTATTAAGTGAGACGACCCAAGGTTGCATTTTATATTGCAATCCTTGGATTATATTTTTGATTTGACCTCCAAGGGTATGAACTAAGGTCAGAATCACTTTACGATGTATTTTCCCTTTCTAATTGCTTCCTTCAACTTTAAACTATCCCTTTGTCACATAATTCAAGATACATCCTTGTCAATTATGTAAAAATAAAGGCACTTATTGTACTTGCCATCAACAAGGTTCTTAGGTTTAGGTTTCATAAATACTAGTTTCTCATCCCTAATCCTTACGGTTATTTTTCCTTTTATAAACTCTAATTAAGGCCTTGAAAGTGTCCAGGACAAGATAACCTAAAGTTAAAGGTACATACATATCTTGTGCTATATCTAATATCATAAAATCCACAAGAATAAGAAAGTTACCAATTTTAACAGACACATCTTCTAGTTTACCTACTAGATGTTTAAAAGAGTAGTCTACCAATTATTAAAAATAATAGTAGGTGTAAGATTGTCCACATTGAGCTTCTTGTAAGTAGATAGAGGCATAAGGCTAATGCTTGCATCTAGATCACACAAGATATGATCAAAAATCATTCCTCTAATAGCATATATAATGGAGAAGTTGCTAGGATCTTTAATCTTTAACAGTGGTCAATTATAAGTTGTTGCTTTGTACTTCTTATTCAAGTTCAAGACTTTATACTCCTTGAGCCCTCCCTTGTTAGATAAGATCTCATTTAAAAACTTAGCATAAGATGGTTTGCCTTAACGCATTAGTAAAAGGAATGTTAATATATTTTTTAAAAAAGAATTTCTAAATATTTCTAGAATTTTTTGTCCACCTTTAATTTCACTAATACTTAATGGAATGGTGTGGGAAATTTAGAGGATCTAAGGGAATGTATTTGGACTCTTCCTCTTCATTTTCATCTCTCATTGACTTTTCCTCTCTAATAGGTGTCCTCCTAACCAATTCTCCTTCATTTTCAATCTTCTCCATCTTAAGGCTCTCAATTAACTTATCACCCCTCATTATCAAAGATATTACAATAATATTTGGGATTCTTAAGCTTGCTAGAAATTTTTCCAATGGTCTAACAACTACGTTGGCATACTGAGATATTTAAAACTTAAACTTTTCATTATGAGTAGCAATTAAATCCACCTTTTAATGGAGCTTTATAATCTCATCCTTGAATTCTTCATTATATTTTTCCTAGGTAGTAAGGAATTTCTCCGAAAATGAGTGTAAGTTTGATTTTTATGGAGAGGAATTAATGGTTTAGGTTAGAAACTAGGTGGCTACTTAATCTGAGGTGCAAGGTTAAACCTCTTTACATAGGAGAAAGTGATATGGTCCCTCCAACCAAGATTATAAGTGTTTTAATATAGGATGTTGTCCAAACTTGGTTCTTTTTTATTGAAGTTAGCCTATTTTAAAGAAGGTTCATATATAAAATGGTTCCTTAATTGGAAATTTGTAGCTAAGTTTCCTGGGAATCCATAGATATAACAAACCACATTAGTAGCACTGATAACATCAATATTCATCTGATCAATTTTTAAGACAAAACATTTACGTTAAGAATTGGAAGATTTAGAGTGTCTAAATCATACATACTAAGAATCTTCTTAGGAGTGGTTCTTTTATCCAACCACTGATGTTGCTTTTCGGTCATATCCTTAATCAAAGATTACACCTCATCTACCATTTTATTCATCAGGGCTTATTAGCAATGACATCTACTGAGATCTTAATATTATGGTTTATTTCATTATTAAGGGTCTTAATTATCATCCATTTCTTTAATCTATAATGTAGACAAGATCTCAAAAACTCATTTTATTGCTCCAAAGGCTTTATAAAGAATCACCTTCCCTTTGGAAAAACATGGTGATTTTATTTTTGATTTATGCAGTTTTACTTGTAAGAAAGTACTTTGCTAAGAATGAGTAGAAGATATTTCCCAAGTATTGATTGACCATTTTGGTAGGATCTGTAGCATGCTTTAGCCTTACCCCTCAATAATTGGAGCTTCATTGCTTCAAAAGACATGCTATTCAACCTCAATATACCACAGTATTCGAGAAACATCTATAGGTGCATGTTAGGGTCTTTAGATGTTGAACCCCTTAAGCTAATTCTACTACACTGTATATAACAAAGATGGCTTTAGCTCGAAATTGACAAATTCAATGATAGGACTAGTAAGGCCTAATCTGATTCCCTAGGTATTAGATTTTTTATAGCTATCTTTGCTTTCTTAGCTTTTATTCTCCTCTAAAGTCTTCTTTTTATGGACAAGGTTCTCTCGATCTTATGGTTTGGCTCAACAAGATTCCCAAATTCGTTAGAATTATGTTTTGAGCAAGTTTTACATATAGCAAACTCCCAATATTCGCAATTATATGGATTGTAAACTTGTACTATCAAAAGGTGTCAATCTCACAAGGACTATGTAAAACTAATTAAACCTCACTTTGTCTAAGGTAATGAAGTATGATTTGAGTAAATTAATGATGGAAAATTAAAACAAACAAATTAATTAATTAAAATAAAAAATATATAATGAGCTGCCAAAATTAATTAAGGATGATTAAATATGAATGCATAGGATTTATTCTTTCGTTATTTCGCTCCCCTAATAGTTATTGATTCAATTATGTGTCGATTATAGATTTTTGAAGAGTTTGATTACTCTCTCTTAAGACCTAACTGAATTTGAAAAGTATAAAATTGCAATCTCTCAATCCATAACTCTTTCCCTAATGTTTTCAATTAGTTTTGAAGTAACCTATTAAGTAACGAAGTTCTCACACAAGATCTCTCTTCGAATGATAGTTGATTTGTTAATCATGTGACATATTAATTCAACAACTTTCTTTGCGCAATTTAATCAAATTACTTTTGACTTATTATTTCAATTTATTGTTAAAGTATGAACAAGAACCATTAACACAACACAAAAATTGTATTGAATCAATAAAGATTAAAGTCACAAAACAACTTAACAACAAACCCTAATTTGGAAACTTAGAACACCATGAACATAATAGACATCTGGAAATTCAATTTACACATCAAGTAATACGAAAATAACAAAGGAGACAAAAAGAAAAATTCTATTCGACGCTTAATCTAGAAATCTAGAATTTTGACATCTCTATCGATCTTCCTTGTTTGATTCACTTTTACAAGATGGAGGCTAGATTTTTGGAGTGTTTTCACAATTTTAAATAATCCTAGATAGTCTTGGGGTGTAACTAGGGTTTTCACTCTTTGTTTGATTTCAAAAATGCCCTCAAAACCTAAAATAGATGGAAAAAGTTATGCCTAGGAAACCTCTATCACGATCGTGCATCTGGAGTCACATCGTGACTCTATGAATTTGCTCTCTATCACGATCATGCATATGGAGTCACGATCATGAATTTAGCTATTTCTCTTTTGTGACAACCGTGACATGGGAGTCATGATCGCAACCATGCCTATACATCTCCACACATGTCCAAATCTCTCGTTCTTCACCTTTCCGATTTCTATCACTTACAAACACATCAAACACCTCAAGAAACATATAATTACGAATGAAAATAGGCTTTCAGCAAAACAAACAATTATAATATAAATAAACTATTACATTTATATAATTCTAAGCCTATACATGCAATAATCATCTAAGAAACACCTTTAACCACACTAAAACACATATCAAAACATAGTATAAACTACACCTATTAGCATCCGTACAGTTAAAATTTTGCTTGTTCTCAAGCCAAAAAAACACAAAGTTAAAGAAATCAAACATAAACACATACATT
>JAOQMP010039433.1:0-26577 GCA_027563575.1 Erythroxylum pedicellare | reverse complement strand
TTGTATACGATACTATTCATAGGTTATATTTAGATTATATATATTACACCCCAACGATTATAAGGAATATGATTTTTATTTTTTGTATAATAAAATATGATTACTCATATTTTGAAAATGTTGTTTCAATATAAGAGAATACGGATTTTATTTGTAATGCGATAATTGAACAGGGATTGTTCTTTATAGAACCTATGATAGGCTCACTAAACACCATAGAATTAATAAAACCAAGACAATCCAACGATTCTAACATTAATTCAAAATATCTGTCGTACTTAAGAATAGGTCATCTCAATCAGAAAAGACTTGACAGGTTAGTGAAGGATGTGATCCTTGCAGGCTTGGATAATGATCCATTACTCACTTGTGAATCTTGTATTAAAGGAAAAATCACCAAGGCCTCATTTCCCTCTAAAGGAAACAGATCTGAATCTACGTTGGACTTGGTAAATACTGATGTGTGTGGGCCCTTGAATGTACAAGCTATATAAGGTTATAAATATTTCATAACCTTTATAGATGATTACTCTAGACATGGCTATTTGTATTTGTTGTATAAAAAAAGTGAGTCCTTTGAAAAGTTCAAAGAATTCAAAGCTAAAACTGAAAAGCAGTTAGGCAATCCATTAAAACAACTTCGATCAGATCGAGGTGGTGAGTACTTATCTGGATAGTTCCAACAATTTCTAATTGACAAAGGAATTGTTTCCAACTTGTCAGTTCCTTGAACAGCTCAACAGAATGGTTTAACAGAGAGGACGAAAAGGACTATATTGGAAATGGTAACATCAATGATGTCCTACGCTAGCCTTCTAGAATCATTATGGGGATATTCCATATAAACGACAACTTATATTCTTAACTTTGCTCCATCCAAATCGGTGCCTAAAACACCTAGGGAGTTATACACTAGCTGAGTGCCTTCATTATGGCATTTAAGGACATGGGGCTGCCCAGCTCATATTCTAAGGCTTGAATCCACAAAGATGGAACTAAGGTCAGAAGTATGTTTGTTTGTAGGATATCCTACGGGTACACGAGGGTACTATTTTTACAGTCCTCATAACAGGAAGGTGTTTATGTTGACAAATGCGACCTTCTTTGAGGAAGAATTTGTGAGAAATCAAAAAGGAAGAAGTGAAGTAGTAATAAAGTAGAAACAGATTCCATTACTTATACACAGCCTATTAATGATGTTGATGCAGAAAAATAGCTCAAGGCAATGGAATCAAAATTAAATTCCATGTACACTAATGAAGTATGGATCCTTGTAGATCTACCACCAGATGTAAAAGCCATAAGGTGTAAATGGATCTCCAAAAGGAAAAATGGATCTGACGGAAAGGTAGAGACTTTTAAAGCTAGATTGGTAGCTAAAGGCTATACTCAAAAAGAGGGTATAGAATATAAGGAGACTTTTTCTCCATTTGCTATGCTTAAGTCTATAAAAATTCTTTTGGCCATAGCATTTTATTTTGATTATTAAATATGAAAAATGCAGTCTAATGGGGATCTTGAGGAGACCATTTATACGGCCCAACCAGAAGGATTCATTAGGCCAGATGTGAGCATAACGTATGCAAATTGTAGAGGTATGGGAAACATGTATATTAATAGAATCAAATTTAGTTATTTCAAAGTTAAATAATCAAGTTGGTCACTTGATTATGGTTTAGATTGTAGTCTTGCGAATTATCTCTATGTAAGTGAAAGAATTTAATTCAAAGGAATGATGAGTTTCATATCGTGATAATAGTTGACTATCGATAATGGCACTATTAAATAAATCTGGAATCAAGTATGTTTTTAAAGAATAAAGTAGGTCATTACTTTAATCTTAAAACATACACCTTAGCATTCTTTTATTACGAATAACAATCTTGATAAGTGGTGAACTTATAAGTGTTTCATTATAATTCTTGATATGATCAGAATGAATTTTTATAGAGTATCAACCCAGTATTTGCATGTTAGAATTATTAATTGAAATATGTATGAGGAAACATTCACTCAAATAAAACGTTTATAGTGATATCATCACTTCTAGATGTTTTACATAGATTGCTGGTTAAACAGGTGCCAATAGTTTGATGGACTAGCTATCCATCAAGTCTTAACACCAAAATGAGATCTTGTGTGTTAATTACCATATAGAGTAAAGCGCGAGATCTAGAAAAAATCCAAAATAAAGGCAAAACGGTAATTTTACCCTTTTTTATGTAGATGGCTATAATATGGTTTATAATAAAGTTTATAATTAGACAACTTATTTGAAACATGTGTTCCCATAATATTTAGTAATTCAAGAGTTCAACTAAGTTTCTTTAGTGGAATAACATATGGTTAATAAGCTAGAATTAACTCTAATATGATTAAATTAATTCTGGGCTTATTGGAACTTAAATTATCTAAGTCTAATTAGATTCCTTACTTGGATTCTAGGAAGGTTATCAAGCAAAGTAAAAATACAAATAAAGGTTTTAAATCCGATGATTGAATGTTAGACTTGTACTAATTAATTGTTAATTAGAAGCCCAAATGACCATTTAATATTGGGCTAGACATTGATTTGATTTGATTAATTAGATTAATTAAATTGAAACAAATCTATTTAAAAAGGGAGGGCATATTTTGGTTTTTTATAGCTAAATGTGCAGCAGCACAATTAGCATTGAATTACAAAATTAAAGATATTTTTATCATGCTTTATCATCATTAAATGGAGTAATGATCTTATCATTAAATGGTTTAATGGCTATCTTTTAATGATGGCATGTAATGTAGCCTTTTAGCATTCGTTTGATTAAAGAAAGGAAGAGGTGCGTTTGATGTACTCTCTCTTCCTTCTTTCATCCATAACAAAAAATAGATGGGTCTTATTTAGCTTATTGGTCCATCTTAAACAAATGAGAAGAGTCTCATTTATTAGCTTTTTAATGATTGATTAAAGATTGAAGTGATGCATTGGATGCATATCTCTACTTTCTTTTATGATAACCAAAATTAAGAAATGAAGGTGAAGGCGTTCTTGCATTTTTTGACTCACTCTCTCCTCTCTAGGATAGCCTGGCTGAAACTTGAATGAGAAGGATCTTATTTTTGGCTTCTTTCAACTAAGGAAAATATCTTTAAGATTTCTTCTCCTTTCCCACCAAAGGATCTTAGTAACCAAGTTATCCAAGGAGAACAAATGGTAGATCAAATTGGTCAAGGATACAATAACGAGAGGATACATTGACAAGGAGAGGATACAAAAGCAAGGAGTCAAAGTTGTAGGAAGTAGTCAATATATTTCTACCATCTTGTTCTTATGTTAATTATTTTCCTTATACCATATTATGTATGGATGAAACATGTTGATTTGGTTATATTGTTTCCATTATGTTTTGATTTCGAATTTTTTTTTTAAACTTATCATTTTAGCTAGATTTTGCATGTTTTTGTTTTCGATCCAATAGTGACCCCCAATGAATTGCCATAGAAGATAGAACAGAGATAATATATTGAGCTTGGCTAGCAATGCATAGGTCTCGATGGATTCAATTACTTATTTGATCAAGAATTCTATCAGTGAGAGATCTAAAGTCTCTAAGGGAAGGATTGGCTATGGAGATAGGCACACCCACATAAGTGACAGAAAGTCACTGGAAACCTAAAATTGAGGTTGGAATAGGGTAAGACTTAAGGCACTTTTGGAACTGAAGAGAGCACTCTTTTTATAGTTAATGATGAGCCCTGAAATTTTGTTGAATAGTTTAAGTGCATTGGAGAGGGTAGCTATTGAATTGCAATCGACATTAGAGAAAAGAAAGACATCATCAACAAAACTAAGATTGACAAGCTTTAGCCTTTTGCATTTACTATGAAATCTGAATTTAGGGTCTTTTCCAACCACGCTGAGTATAAGTTTATTAAGCACCTCCATTGCTAAAGCAAATAGGTAGGGGATATAGAGTGTCACAACCTGGTACCACATTAAGCACATGACAACCGCCGCATACCCGGGCTAAGGACACTCACAGTATCCTTAACCCGACTATGCAAGGCTAACTGAATATCTCTCCCTTTTTTTGAAAAATTTAGGCAGCACAACGGTTGTATTTTAAAAATCCCAAAACTCAATCAAACACCTACAAACAATTTTAAATGCACTTTTATATTCACGTTAAAATTCTGCCACAACTTCTATACTTTTAAATTCACTCGAAAGCAATCTCAACAACAATACCAAAAGTTCATATATAAGGTCTTTTACAAACTATAAGACAGTCAGGAGTTAATTTATAAATTCATAAAGGATATCAACATAACCAATCTAATAAAAATAGTAAAACAGTTCATGAACCATTATATAACTAAAGTACAAAATAGAAACTACCCATGTGTAGTAATACCCCAAAAATGTCAAAAGACCGTACGATCCACTCAGAGCTTCAAGCTCACTAAATTAACCTACATGGTTGGAAAGCGGAAGGGGTGAGTACACTATGTCCTTAGTGAGAAGGAAAAAACATATATCACAAACAGAACTTGATACACACTAAGACGATGTAGATAATCTATAAACTGAACATACATCCCATAAAAACATATATGCCTGGCCTATGACTCCATGTATACTAGTTAGGAACCATATAGGCCTAGCCTATTAATCACCCATCCGGTGAACATAGGTTCCAGTTCCAATACACAAAAGCAGAAAACATCATATGTATAAATCACATCTCGTCAGAAGATAATATTAGAATAAGCCAAAAAAATTATGTATGTCGCCACTAGTCGACCAAACTAGTGTGCACACCCACTAATTCCCAATATTGACTCAACTTTCATCCGTGGTGAGTTCGGACTATAGTCAAAAAGAGCGTCCTGGCCCTAGGAGATGAACTCGTCAGTGTCCAGACCCTACGTGTGGAATGACCCGTAAGTCTCGTAGAAAAATATTAATACGGGGTCTCAACTTTTATATATCAGCATCAAGGGTTCGAGAATCGCTTAATCTGTTATGCCTAGTTCATAATTGGACAATCATTACCTCACCAATTACAAAAATCATATAAAAATATTAAGTAAAAAAATCAAATAAGGCACCATGCCTTTATTTGTCGGTCCAATTGATAAAATGAAATCATACCATGTCTTTAAGCCAAAAGAGAATGAATACACGCAGGATACATGAGTCAATTATGCATAAGTAAATTTGAAAATATTATTTCATGCAATGAAAGCCATCTTTTACACTCCAAGTGCAAAGTTGTTCAAAGACGTAAGTTCAGAAAATAAAACATTATTCTTTTACACTTCAAATGTAGGGTTGTTGAAAACAATGTCATTTCTCAAAATACGTAATAAAGACATCAGTTTTAGAACAATGTCGTTTGTTAAATACACAAGTATACTAGCATCTATTTGAGATTCAGTTCTATCCGTTACCTAGGTTCAAAATTCATATACAAGTCATCATGCTTGTCTTACCCATTTAAGAGATACGGTTTCCCCAACTCACCTTAAAAGAAGATGTACACTCCCTTAACTTCAACAATCCTCAGTACAAGCTCCTTGATTCACAAATCCCAAGCCTTTATACATAAAAGGAACAGATAATTTATTTACTACTTAAACATGAATTTTATATTTATACACCGTCACATAAATGTATAAAATACAATATCACTCTCTTTAAGCTATAGGATTCAACCATTAAACTTCTTATATAGTTACTTCCTTACTATTCACATTAGCTTTTTTTTGCATTTTCTAAGGCATTTAATGTCTTTAATCCAATACTTACTCATTTCAAAACATAATTAAGCACATTTTTTTCCAAGAAGATCAGGCCATTATTCATCAATCTAAGAAACAGTTCAAGTTTACTCTAAGTAAACATGAAAATTGCTTTCAATGTATATCATTACGAATCCTTAAATCTTAAGCCAAGTTTACTTAGACATTTTATCAAACACCTGATGTGCATGACTTTCAAGTCATATTTTCAAGGCTTTATCATGGTAATTCACGCTCCTATCTTGTTACATAACAAATACTTCCAATCAACAATACATTTCACCACTACATTCAATCCAATTCCTTTCATTTAAGCCATATTCATCATAATTATATAACTCATCAATTAATTCATTCCTTCTTCAATCATTCCAACTAAGCCTATCTAAGATACTTCTTCTTCATTTTACATCATCAATTCACATTATACATATACAATTAACACCACAGAATTCATTTAGATCATCAATTTCGAAAGATATTCAAAAATTCACAAACTTTCACCAAAAGGTGACATTTTAGTTTTGGCTTAACTAACCATCTACATGACACATTTCATTCATCTAAACCATGTTGCATGCATATTCAAGCATGGAGAACAACATATCTTAACACCAAACTCAGAATACTAATGTAAAGAGAGATGAGACAAAATTTACCTAAACCTTCCTTTGATGATATCTTCAAATCCTTTGAAAATTTCTCAAATATAATGATAGATTTGAGTTCTTTGACCCTAAATTAGCTTAGAACACCTTGATTTGGGTTGGAGAATCAAAACAAAGGGGTAGGATTAGTAATAGTCCAAAATTGGTCCTCTCCTCCTCTCTTCTCCTTTCTTTTAATTAAAACGTGTTTTAAGTCTGTAGTAATGAGGTGCACAACCTTAATTAGAGAAAGATCTAGAATATTAACTCTTATTTGATCAAAATTTTGTGAAATTACCATTTTTCCCTTAGGTTATGTAAAATTACCATTTTACCCTCCAACTTTTCCTAAACTCACAATTAAACCCCAAAATTTGGGAATCACCAAAACTTTTATTTTAATTTTGGTCCTAGAAATTTTGGGAATAATAATTAAGCCCCTTAACTTTATAAAATTACATATTGGTCCTCCAAGAATTGAAAATTTACTTTTAAGTCGTTTGACTTTTAATAATTGGCAAATAAGCCCTTATATACGTTAATCTTTGAAATTAAGCTTTCTAAGAGTCTAAAATGTCTGTAAATCATGTCTAATCACCTCGGTTAACTTAACCACCATATTCATATCCATCCAATGGACTCGGTTTTACACACTTAGAAGCTTATATGTCGAAAATCTCCAAGAATTCACATACCGATGAACTCTATGTTCATGTAAGATCATATAACATTATAAATCACTATCATATATACCCAAAAGGATTTAAATACATCTTTGAACCCATATTCAACCATATATATATATATATCAATATAGAGTAGCATCTCCAAGCACAAAAGAATACAAAAGTGTTAAGAGAGTCCGGCGTTACAAGTTACCCCCCTCAAAAGAGTTTCGTCCTCGAACCTCCTAAGTCGAGGACACAAATAATTGGGGATACTAACATCTCATAGTATCCTAAAGCTCCAGTCTCATCTCCTTAACCTTGTCACTCTTCCAAAGAACTTTGATCGTGGGTACCTCCTTGCTGCGTAATCTCTTTAACTTTCGATCCAAAATTTGAACTGGTTTTACCTCAAAACTCAGGTCTTCTCTCAGTTCTACTAGAGGTTTCTTCAAAACGTGAGATGGATCTGCTAAGTACTTTTTAATTATTGAGACATGGAACACATTATGGATCCTATCTAAGTCGAGTGGCAATTCTAACCAATACGATACAGTCTTGACAGTCTCCAGGATACAAAAAGGTCTGATATATCGAAGGTTCAGTTTCCCTCAGCTCTGAAACCAAATAATACCTTTCCATGGTGATATTTGAAGGAAAACCATGTCACCAACTACAATCTGTTATAGTTGTCACCTCTTATCCGCGTAACTCTTTTGACGATCCTAGGAGACTTTCATTTTCTCTCGAATGACTTTGATCTTTTGAGTGGTGATTTCTATGACTTTTATAAATTCAGCTCCTTCAATTTTGCCTATAGCAACCTCATCCTAATATAGAGGTGTGCTGAACTTCCTTCTATAAATTGCTCCATATGGTGGCATACCGATACTTATCTGATAACTATGGTTATAAGCAAACTCTATCAAAGGCAACTGTCGGTCCCAACTTCCTTGGAATTCCATCACACATGCTCTCAGCATGTCCTCCAATGTCTGAATAGTCCTCTCTGGCTAACCATCGGTCTGTGGGTGGAAGGCAGTACTAAACTTTAGTTTAGTCCCTAAAGATTCCTAGAGTTTTGGCCAAAATTAAGAGGTAAATCACAGGTCCCTAGCTGATATTATAGAAACTGGCACCCCGTGTAGCTTCACAATCTCATCGATATACAGCTTTGCCAACCTCTCCAATGAGTAGGTTATTTGGATAGGCAAAAAATGAGCAAACTTTGTCAATTTATCCACTATAACCCAAATAGCATTGTGACCTTTCGATTTACAAGGTAGTCCAACTACAAATTCCATTGTCACAAGTTCCCACTTCCATTCCGAAATAGGCAAAAACTGTAACATACCTGCTAGTTTTTTATGCTCTACCTTAATCTGTTGACAGGGAAGGCATCTGGCCACAAACTCCACTATCTCTCTCTTTATCCCTGCCCACCAATAAATCTCTCTTAGAGTTTGATACATCTTGGTGCTACCAGGATGCATAGCATAAGCGCTACTGTGAACTTCCTCCAAAATAGCTAGCTTGAGACCCTGGTCATTCGGCACACAGACTCTGTCTCTGAAAACTAACAACATGTCTTCTCTCAGTCTGAATCCCTCACTCTCTTTGGATGCCAATTTCTCTCAAATGACTATTAACTCAGGATCGTCAGCTTGCGATCTCCTGATCTCATCAAATAAAGTTGACCAAACTTCAAACCATGCTAGCAATGTTTTGTCATCCTCTACCACTAAGAGTCTAACCCACCCTAAGGCTCCACACACTCATCAAATGCATCATATAAGGATCTTGCCTAACAGTTACTACCGAACAGGACTTACAACTCATTGCATCGGCTATCACATTTGCTTTTCCTGGGTGATAGTCGATTATTAACTTATATTCCTTAATAAATTCCAACCATCCTCTTTGTCTAAAGTTTAGCTCCTTCTGTGTCATTAGGTACTTCAGACTCTTATAGTCAGTATATATACAATAAGTCTTCCTATAAAGATAGTGTCTCCAAATCTTGATTGTAAACACTACCGCTATGAGCTCCAAATCACGTGTAAGATAATTTAGCTCATGCTTCTTCAGCTATCTAGAAGCATATGAGATCACTCACTCGACCTATATAAGTACACAGTTAAGTCCCTGGTGACTGCCATCACTGTACACCCCATACCCAACCCCCTGGGTAGGTAGGGTAAGCACTTGTGCAGAAGTCAGTCACCTCTTCAACTCTTAGAAAATTGCCTCGCATTTATCATCCCATTCAAATTTTTTCTGCTTTCGGGTAAGCCTCGACAAAAGGGCTACAAGTACTGAGAAACCCCTAACAAATTTCTGATAATATAACCCTAGAAAGTTGCCGACTTCTATCACATTCTTAGGTTGTTCCCATTCAAGTATAGCTTCCATTTTCTTTGAATCTACAAAACTGCCTTCCCCTGATACCACATGCCTAAGGAATCCTATCTCCCTCATCCAAAATTCACACTTTGAGAACTTCACATACAACTGTCTTTCGTGAAGCATTTATAAAACAATTTGGAGATGTCTAGCATGCTCCTCTCCATCCTTAGAATAAATCAGAAGATCATCAATGAAAACTATGATAAATTGATCTAAATAAGGATGGAACACCCTGTTCATGAAATCTTTAAACATTGCAGGTGCATTTGTCCATCCGAATGGCATCACCAAAAATTCATAGTGTCTATACCTCATCCGAAAAGCAATCTTTTGCACATCATTCTCATCAATCTTCAATTGATAGTACCCTGACCTCAAATCTATCTTTGAGAATACTGTAGCTCCTCTTAACTTATCAAACAAGTCATCGACCCTGGGGAGTGGATATTTATTTTTGATGGTAACCTTATTTAACTACCGATAATCAACATATAAGAGGAGGGTCTCATCCTTCTTTTTTACAGACAATACTGGTGTTGCCCACGGTGAATATCTGGGTCTGATGAAGCCTTTGTCCAATAAATCTTGTAGATGAATCTTCAACTCTTTCAATTCAGCTAGTGCCATGCGATACGGTGGTATAGATATTGGTGTCATCCCTAGAACCAAGTCAATAGTAAAATCAAACTCCCGAATAGGTGGTAATACAAGTAACTCCTCTAGAAAGACTTCGAGGAACTCGCACACAATAGGGACATCTACTAGTTTGACCCTCTGTATCGAACTGTCAATCATATAAGCCAGGTATGCCTGGCATCCCTGACGAATCAACCTTTTAGCCTTGATAACTAATATCAAACAATTCAAGAATATCTATTGATCACCAATAAATTTAATTGGGACTCCACTATGAGGGTCAAACTCCACTTCTTTCTTAAAATAATCAATCCTAGCACGATACTAGTCTAACCAGTCAATCCCTAATATCACCTATAAACCCTAAAGATCGAGGAGAATAAGATCTGCCTCTAACACAGCATCACCTATCTTTATCTCATAAGCTATATATACCTCATCACAAGCCACTTGCTCTCTAAGAGGAGTGACTACAATGAGAGTTAGATCTGGATCGAGGGATGACGAATATCCTTGGCAAAGTTCAAACAAAAAAGTGGCCTTTACGCGCCAGTGTCGATTAAAACTTTAACGTCTCTAACGAGAACACACATAAGACCTTATAACACTATGGGTTAGCATTCATACTATTTAAGAGTTTACCAGTAATATGCAAAACATGCATCACAATATAGCAATACAACAACAAAGAATGTTCATTCAAAAAATACCTATAATCATGTCCGAATTGATGCGAACTTCCTCTTCATCATTGCATAAACTCATACTTAAGGTCGCGAAGCAGCAGGTTACTGACTTACTGATGGTATACTACTGCCCACATCAGTCCTTTGTGTGGATCTAAAAGACTAACCACCTGTCCTGGCAGTCTCCCCTCTGTGTCTCACTAGCTGCACCGAGTTATCTCCTCCTCGAGTTAAAGTCCAAGCCAATTGTGGACAATCTCTCCCCATATGCCCTGTCTCTCCATATTAAAAATGTTTTCTTAGCTCTGTATACTTGCCTGAATGTACCTTTCTGTAGTTTGTACACTGTTCAAAGCTAGTAGTAGGAGCAGTACTCTAACCTTTTGGTCATGGTGATCGTAAACTAACAGCTGATGATGCAGTGTCTCCCATACTACCCAGTGCTGAACTATTACGACTTTTCTTAGGCTGCTGATTGAAAGAACCTACTCCCTTCCTTTTCTGATTCTTTTCCTCCCACTGTCTCCCACGTTATTTCACTAACTTCTCAGCTCTTGTGGTTGACTGTACCATCTCTTTGAACATGGTAGTGGGGGTAATCATCATCCTCTCTTAGATTGTTAAATGCAATCTAGTGATCTACCACATATTTAGGAACATAGGTGGCAAGCTCTCTCAGCTCTGTCTCAAACTCGTGTACTGACCTATTCCCTTGTGTCAGTGTAAAGAATGCAACCTTCTTTTAATCTCGATCAAATTTAGTATAGTATTGTTCGTTGAATTCATTGATAAAATCCCTCTAGTTCATCTGATTATGATAACGTCCCTGAACATTTTCCCACTAAACTCTAGCAATCAGATAACTACCTTTAGCTTCATCTCATCTGATAGCCCCATATCATGAAATATCTCTACGGTCCGCCTCATCCAAGTTTTAGCTTCAATAACATCACCGTGCCCATTAAAGGTACCATACTCGAGATTCCTTGCCTCTTTGATATACCCCGAGATTTCAAGGATCAAAATTTTCCCTGGTGCAAGACTAGGTACCCTTACTAACTGTTGTGGTGGCAATACTTGTGGTGGCATTTGTGGCGCTCCAACCCCATGCTGCTGTCGCGTAGTGTATTATGCCCACTATGTCATCACCTTCTACAAAGCCTCCCTCGGTATCAGTGGTAAATGTGGCTGTACTATTGCTAGTGGTGTTATAGTGTGAGGCTGCCTATAAGTCAAAGACCTAGTAACCACTGGTTCTGCAACTACTTTAGTGTTATGTTCCTCTAGCATAGGTCGTAATGGTCCAACCTTGTGACGACTTCCCCTTCCTATTCCAACAATGCTACCACATCAGGCACATTATAACCGCCTCATACCTAGGCTAAGGATACTCACAGTATCCTTAACTTGACTATACAAAGCAAACTGAATATCTCTCCCTTTTTTTTGAAAAATTTGGGCACCACAACAGCTGTATTTTGAAATTCCCAAAACTCAATTAAGCACCTGTAAACAATTTTAAACGCACTTCTATATTCACATTAAAATTCTACCATAACTTGTGGACTTTTAAGTCCACTCAAAAGCATTTTTTTTACACTCCAAATGCAAACTTTTTCAAAAATGTAGTTTCAGAAAATAAAATATTATCCTTTGCACTTCAAATGTCGGTTTGTAGAAAACAATATCATTTCTCAAAATAAGTAATAAAGACATCAGTTGCACTCTAAGTGCAAAGAATTATTCAGTTAGCCTTACATAGTTAGATTAAGGATACTGTGAGTGTCCTTAGCCCCAGTATGCAGTGGTTGTTTTAGGCTCGATGAGGTACCGGGTCGTGACATAGAGTCCCCTTGCCTGAGACTTACAACTTTAATACTTTTGGAAGGCTCCCCATTAATTAAAATTTTGAAGGACACGATGCTTATACATTAACATGTTAATTGAACTAATTAAATTTATTTTCATTTACTAATTAAGGAAAATGTGCTTTCTTTAATATTTTTGAAATTATTTTTCTTATTTATTATATAAATATTTTTTAATTAATTAAGAAATCAAACTCTAAATAAATAATATAAATGAATTTCTTAATTAAACTTAAAAGTATTTTATTTAATTTTGAAAGTAGTTTTCTTTTAAAATTAGAAAATATTTTTCTAATTAAGGAAAAGAAATTTCTAATGAGATTAGGAATAGTAATTTCTAATAAGATTAGAAATAGTTTTCTAATTGAATTAGAATATGTTACTTATATAATTTTGAAATGGAGTTTTTCTAAATTATTATAAGATAATAGGTTATTTTTTTTGAAAAATTTTTTTAATTAAATTTTAATAAAGGAGTCAAGATAATTGGAAATAGTTTCCAATTAGATTTGAAAATTGTTTTCAAATAAAAAAACTTTCATTTGGTATAAGAACTTAGTTTATTTAAGAATCAATAAGTTTAATCTAATTTAATTTCTTAAAGGAGTTGGAAATGTTTATTAAGATTATGAAGATCAATAATTTGAATCAAACAAAGCTTGATTTATGCATATAATTTGATTATGAGTGCATAAGTTGCATGCTTTATTTATATGTTTGATATAGATTGGATGTTTGTTAACATTGTATGTTTTACATGTGTGATATGTTACATACAATTTTGTGTTTGATGAGATGGATGAAATTAAACCCCTCATTAAAATATTAAGTACATATGGAGAATGTGATTGTTGCCTTCCATTATTATAAGAATAAATCAAAGTTTTGTTTATTGTCAAGGGGCAACCCAAAGCAGACAATATCTATGGGCGGATTGTATCAAAGCCAGTACCTGAACCATTGTGCCAGCTAGGCTGGGCCCTGAGAGGGTGGAGAGTTTGAGATCTCACATCGGTTGGAGAGGAGAATGAAGTACGCCTTATAAGGGTATGGATACCTCTCCCCCTAGGACGCATTCTCCTAAGGGTGGGAAGAGCAAAACTATGAGGAGTTTCTATGGGCAGGTGGTCTTGGCTGTTAGACAATGGGTTTAGGAGTCATATGAGATGTGGTTAATAAAGTTATTATCTACGTAATTTAAGTTTAGTTGGTTTGTTGAGAAAAATCAAGATCAAATAAATTTGAATGGGATTTTAGCCCACTAGAAAGATTAGAGTAATTTTTTCGATATTAGTAAGGGCTATTATTTCGAATAAAATAGTAGGAGTAAACAAATATATAATAAAAGTCCTAATCTCATTTAACAATCATGTCATATAATCCATTACTTGCTTTCTTACATTTATTTTTATTTTAAGTGGAATTTACCTTGTATAGTATAGTTGTTACTAAATTAGTGAGCCCAATTTCTAGGGCATAGGTTATGTTTAAGAAGAGTTCTCAAAGATAAATAGAAAATCGTATGTCCATTATGTTATTTTTGCTATAATTCATGTTAAGCATTTAGTGACAAAGTTTTAGAAATATATCAAAATCATATAGATGACAAAATGTAATGACATTTTGAGTTGACTAATGTCACCTAAACTTTGATGATAATATATATCATCCATTGTTGTCACCATGATAGCACGATATAAGAGGTTGCATAT
The DNA here is from genome assembly GCA_027563575.1 of Erythroxylum pedicellare. Classification (NCBI taxonomy): domain Eukaryota; kingdom Viridiplantae; phylum Streptophyta; class Magnoliopsida; order Malpighiales; family Erythroxylaceae; genus Erythroxylum; species Erythroxylum pedicellare. The sequence goes on along the minus strand of JAOQMP010039433.1, from coordinate 12,170 downwards.
GGTAGAGCTGAAATTGTTTCACTTAATTTAGCCCAATAAAAGTGATGTAGTGCATTGTAACACTACTCAAAATAACTAGACCTCTAACTATAGCAGTGGTGATTCTAGGTCGATCCCACAGAGAGTATTTGGTTTGCTTTTGTTATGAAAAGAATTGGTGTTTAGGTTTTTAGGTGTGGTTGGATTGGTTTAATAACAAAATAAAATAAAACTAAACTATTGAAAACAAATTAAAGAAAACATTTAAAAATGATGAAAGTGATGAATTCGTTAGGGACCTGGTCATTGGTTCAATCTTGACCTAACCATAATTAAACACATTTCATTGAGTTGTTACTTTTGACCTCTACTAGCAACTATTAATTGTAGGTTAACAACAAGCTCTATTAATCTCGATTTTCCCTTATGTCTTGTTTAATTAAGAAGAGCTCGTTAATTAAATATGGCTATCGAATAACCTAGAACAAGCTTTCTAGAGTTAATTGGACAGTCATAATACAAATTAGGAAACTAGATTAATCAAGGTAACAACCATAGAAGATCAGGTCATTTAACTTAGGTTATGTTGTCCCTAATGATTTAAAACCATTAGTCACCACAAACGAATCTCAATATAACAATGAGAAAATTGCTTAACCAGGTTCTTTGGGGTTGATATCACCTCTAAACATACATCGAGAAGCCTAGCCCTCCATAGGTCTACCAAGGATGAGAGGTTTGCCCCTCTTCATTATCCTAAAATATCAAAACCAAGAGCTCACTCTTTCTCTAAACGAAAACATGTGTCTACTGTCAAAAAACATCTCCTTTATATTAAAAAGTTAAGGTTAAAAATACGTGAGGTGGTAGTGTATCACAGGTGTGACATCGGCTGACACGCCATGTATAGCTTCTCATAGCTATGAGAAGCTTCTCACGGACATGCATTGCTCTCATGGCCATGAGAAGTGTTGCATGGTTGTGAACCATTTCTTCATTCCTCCTTCTGATGTGTTCAACATTTATCTCATCTTTCTTTTAGCATTTTCTTGTTTTCTCTCACTCTAATCTTTCTCCTTCTTATGCCATAAAGACAAGTGAGTGTGATTCTCAGGAAAATAGCTAAAATATTGTGCTTTCGACTCACTTTCACTCTTTTGCTTCTGAATTGTGCCTAAAAACAAATATGAACTAAAGTGAATGTCTTAAACATTTCATATCATTAAAAACTAAGTATTATGGAATAAATGCATAATCAATGAACCATATATCAATTTCTCCTAAACTTAGCTTTTGACCATCCTCGGACAAAATATCATATTCAAAATCGTAGACCTAAAAACATTTACTCATTTCCCATACATTCCCAAGAATACATAATCATAAACAAAGATGAATGGCTTTCAAAAACCATAGAAAGAATTCAATATTCAATGCTTCTACTATTGATCAACCAACATTTAACACCTTTTCAAACTTGAAAGACAATTCACTGTTGTTCTTGACTTACTATTCTTCTTCATAGCTACCTTCTTCAAGCTTTTTCTTTTACACAGAGTTTTTCATCAAACCTCCACCAAAGTTAAACCTTGCTTTTCTCTATCTATTACCACTCCTTCCTTATTATCTATTTCTTTTGCCTCAAGAAAAACCTAACCCAAACTACCTTCAAGATCATGTACGTGGTTGCATGAGGAATTACGGCTTCTTGAGATGTTAAAGAATTGGAACTTTTAATAAGTACATTTAAATCTTTATAAGTTGTTGGTCCATGAGATAAATTTGGTGATTTAATTGTCATAAAATAATCATGAGAAAATGGACATTTTTCATGAATACCATGGATAAAGGATGAATATTTGATATTTTTGTTTGTGTGTTTTGAGGATAAAAATGTTAGATGAGAGTGCTGAAATGAATTCTGGAGTTGAAAGATCAATGAAAATGTGTAAGATATTAGAGTAGAAATTTATGAAAGATGATATTCATATATGCTCTATTTTCTCTTCACTTATATATATATATATATATATAGTGAATATTTTGGTGATTTAAAGATGAACTAAAAAAAAATTTAGAGGTAAGGAATAGGTGTAAGGTGATGTCTGGAGATAGAAGGAAAAGAAGAAGAAGAACTGCAGTTCGGTGAAGAAGAGGAGTTATATGATCGTGCAGAATGGGATCTAGAAAAGCATGATTATGCAGACTTTTAAAGGGATGTGGAAAAGCATGATGGTGCTTCTGCACGATTGTGACTTCTGTGGTTACCGAAAAGGGACTATTTTGAACATCCCTTATTCTTTTGACCGTAACTTCTTCTCCTGACCTCCAAATGACATGAGATTTAACCCAATAGACTCGAAACACATTGTTCTATATCTTCACCAAAAAATTTAGAAATTTGAATTCATTAGGAAGAGATTGAGTGATAAATTTGGCATGAAATTGATGAGGAGTTCTGGAATTTCTGAAATGGAATGATTTTCATTGAACATGCTTCGGTGTTTTGATTATATCTTAATCTGTAGGTTTCCAAATAAGATGATTCTTAATTTAGAGTAAACTAGAGAATACAACTATAGTTTTTAAGAGAAATTAAATTTGAATTATGTCCTTAAGGGTCTTGAAGTTTAGTTTTGGCTTAGGTTATAGCACTACCCGTGACAAAAAATCATATCCTAATTATCGAATATGTTGTATTGATGTGGGCCAAATTAGATGAAATTGCCTTCATAAAAGTTATAAAATATTCTCTTAGCTTTCGATAGGTATAAAGTTGTAATTTTTGGATATTGTAATTGAGAGATATGAGTTGTACAACATGGAGTGCACGATTATGCACTAGCCAAAATTTTGAACGTAATTGGTCTGAAGTATGTTGAGTATAACTTTCGGAATGCTGAATCAAATTGTAGGATCTTGGTGTCATTAGAAACTTAAAACTTAGGGGAACAATTTTCTAGAAGAAAGTGTTGTGAAATTACTTGTGAAAAAGAATATGTAAAGTTGACCCGAAAGTATGTTTCAAGAAAAATCTGAAATGACCAAAAGAGTTATAAATTTTGATTACAATGGATTTAGTAAGGTGTAAACCTAAGAACAATTTATACTTAGGCGAGTTTTGATATATGAAAGATAATGTGATGAGAATAATGGAAAAATTCCTAGGAATGTCATTGAACATGCATTGTGCATATTTCATATACATATATGTGCATTAATAGACACTTATACAATTATACAAAACTGTGATATGTGTATGTATTGCCTGATATAGAGGAGCAATTGGAATGTCAACATTCAAACATTGCCGGGACTTCAAGAAAATAGATTCGGGATTAAACAGTGAGTAACCCTGATGGTCTCACTCAATTAATTATTTATGTTAGATTATCTTATAAATGTTATTTGTTTGTGTTGAATTCCTGACACTAAAGGTTTGAGACTTGTGATGCATGAATTTAATATTGAAGTGCTACTTGTATGTGAATGTGATGAAATAAGTGCTTCTTGATATGATCTTTGAATGTCGGATCAAGGTTCGAAGATAAATGTGAATGTGATTGGTTGAATATGTGAGATGTATTTCATTACATGAATGCATGATCAGATAAATAAGAGATATGACTTGAGTAGCCATCGAAAAAGAGCTTAAAGCTTAGAATATGAATGTAAATAAAAGCCAAAGGCTCACTATATAAAATGATCCCTATATCCCTAACGAATAAAGGACAGTAGCAATGAGCCCAGTGTCCACAATGGATATAGAACAGTATAGGCACTCAATCACAATAATGTAATAATTAGAAAGGAGTCGTATGAGCATTTCATATGCATTTTAGTATGTATATTTGACTGATTGAAATGTATGGTTATATTGTATTTAAATGAGAATGTCATGATATATGTGAAATGCAAAGATGTGAATTATATGTTTACACGTGTAAAGTGTTGTATGAATTGAGTGAACCATCGATGATGGTTACCTTATTGAGTTCGTAAAACTCACCAAAATTGTATTTTGATTTTTTAGGATCGAGAGAGGATATTAGCTGCTAAGAGATGCTACAAGAAGTATAGTCTTGTACTTTTAGGAAAAAGCAGCAATGGCTCAATGGTCAGTCAACTAGGATTGAAGCATTAGATAGAATTTTGGGTAATTCCTCTTTCATGTAGCATATTTTGTATTAGGATATGATGATGTACATGTGTGGATGGTTCGTAAAGATGCAATGTGCATATTTGGTTTTTATGAAATGAAACGTAGAATTCAATCAGTTTTAAAATATTGTGATGTTTATGTTTTTATATGATCATGCCATTATTAAGTTAGTGATGTGCGTGCTCTAATATGCCACCCTTGTGGGGCACGTATTAAGATATCATTCAAGATGTCAGGTATGTGTCTCAAGAGAGTGGGGTGTTACATTCCAAATACTGGATGTTAGACCCTGTATCTTGTGAAAATTGCCTTATATCCCACTAGAATTATTATACACTTTACTGAAGTTAAATATTGTTAGCAGTCATAATATTATGTAATTCTTCCGGAGATGTACCTAAGTTGCAATAAAGTGCTTCTAGTGTATGTGGGAATTGTTGTGCACACTACAACTCATCTAGGTAGTAGTTTTGTTAGCTTTCCCATCCAAAAGCTAAGTTTGGTTGACCACTCCAAACTTGGTTATAGGATTAGGAACATGAGCTGTAAGCAAAATTGAAATACTCTTGTAGTGACATACTCCCTTTTGCAGTGTCTCTCTCTTCTTTTCTTTTCTTTTCTTTTTAAAAAATACAAAAAAAACATTAAAAGATCAAGAAATATATGTAAAAACAAATGATAAACAAGTATATACAAAACACCAATTAAAATTAAGAACAAAAACTAAAGCACCGCACTCCTCAGCAACGGCATCAAAATTAACGTAGCGCATCGTAACACTACTTAAAATAATTAGACCTACAACTATAGCAGTGGTGAGTCTAGGTCGATCCCAAAGAGAGTTTTTGTTTTGCTTTTGTTATGAAAATAATTACTATTTAGGTTTTTTTGGGGGGGACATGATAGTGCATCGTAATACTAGTCAAAATAAACTAGACTACTAATATAGCAGTACTGAGTCTAGGTTAATGCCATAGAGAGTGTGTGTAAAGTTGTTGAAATAAAATTAATCAATATTTTGGTTTTGTGGGGTTTTGGTTTTTTTAAAATGAAAAACTGAAATAAAGGTAAAATAAATAACAAAAGCAATTTAAAGAAAGCATGCAAAAAATAATAAAAGTGAGGAATTCAGTAGGGACCCGGTTCTTTGGTTCAATCTTGACCTACACCCTAATTAAACATTTTTAAATGATATGTTGTTCTCAAGCCTCTACTAGAAACTATTAATCATGGTTAATAATTTTGAGTTTTCCCTTAGGTACTGTTTAATCAAGATACGATCGTTAATTAAAACTAACCACTGAATAACCTAGGATACGATCTCTAGATTTAATTGGATAGTAACATTAAGAATTACGAAAATTGATTAATCAAGGAAACAACCACATCTGACGCATCATTTCTCCTAGGCTACATTTTCCCTAATGATTACGAATCATTAGTCGCTACATATGAATTTTAAATATAACAATTATGACTTATATCTAAATTCTAGCAAAGAGTTTACAAATAAATGGTCCAATGAATGCATCAAAATCATCTTTTCACAATACCTAAATCCATACACATTGGATAACATAATCAATTTCTAAGAGAGAACGAAACAACAAATACAAAGAAGGAATGCTTAATCAGGTTGTCAATCGATATTGCCTCTAAACAGGTGTTAAGAAGCTACCCCTCTATGGGTCTCATCATGGTGGAGAGCTCATCTCCATCTTCGTGCTCTCCTACATCTCCCAAAATTCCCACTCAATTCAGCCCCAAAAAAATGCCTATTCAGCCAATACTCTCACCTAGTTCCTTTCCTACGCTACTGTTCTAATTCTCATTTTGAAACCAACACATCCGTTCTTATTTAAAATGTACATTTAGACTAGGAAAATTGTCAAGTGGCAAGTTAAGTTGGTACATGAAAATTGGAATGATTAACCCTATAAGTTAGTGACATTTGACATAGTTGATGCATTGAAAATGGCATAATTAATAAATTGACAACTAGCCTGACTGAATTGTGGCATTTGGCAGCATTCATTAATTGAAAATGGCTTAATGGAAGTGTGATAATTGGTAACCTAAATTCAGGACATATGCGACACATGCAAAGGAGATATATACCTTATGGTGGGAGTCACATCTAACATCAAATGGGTCCAGCTAAGGCAGAAGTGTTTCTACTTGTTATTCTTTCTCTTCTTGCTCAATCACCACCGAACTTATCCCTCTCCTTCATCTCTGAAATTTTGCTGCAAATCCATTCATTACCACTCCAAATTATTAGCAAAACATTACGTGAAGGAAGTAGATTATATTATCTTCTATCCTGTCGTCTTGGTGCTAAGATTTGCACCTTGATCTTGGACTTGTTTTGGTTGCATGAAGGGCTGGTTTGGTTAGTTTTTTTAAGAAGGAACTTGAAGTTAAGAAGGTAAGGGATTACTAAACTTGATAGCATGTATTATTACAAGCTTTATGATAAGTGAATTGGTTTAAAATATGTGTTAAGATGATGATAAATGAATGCTGTAAAAATGATCTTTGTATGACAACTTCTAGTTTGGTTTTGATGTATGGAGGATATTGATTTGTAAGTTACTTAATGAATTATTTTTGAATTGGTTTGGACATGAATTTGATGAGATATTAAAGCTTGAATAAGGGAGAATTGAAATGAAATTCATGGACTTGGGTGAAGGTGTATCGAATGGAAGTAAAGAAGTCAAGTTTTGGAAACAATTTAAAGGCTATAGGTAAGTGAACTTTTGGTTCACTCATCCCACAATCGTGGGATTTATAAGGCTTATTCCCACGGTCTTAGGAAGTACTTAAGAAGTGTAAAATGTTAGTTTTATACATTTGTTGGACTCTACAAGGTTAAGATACTTAATAACGGTTTAAATGGACTTAATTGAGCTTGAAAATGAGCTTAGTTTGATGTGGAATAAGTTCATTAAACGTTGTACGAGATTTGGATTTTTAATTGGAGTAATAACTTAAAGAAGGTGTTATTAGATAACAAAGTATCTAATTTTGGAACTTATAAATTGTTAAAGGAATGAAGTATTTTTATGAATTTTAATGTGATTTAAAGAACAAGAGTAATGTGTTAGTTATGAATGTTTGTGAATTGGGAACTTGAGTGATTATATGAATGATGTAATGACTTAATTTTTTATTGATATATTAATGTAAATGCTTATCTTCATAAGGTATATTGAGTTTGTTCAAGTAAGAATAAGTGTGTTCAATTTGAGCAGAAGAAAATAAATTCATACTTATGCATTATTTCACTGTTAAGTGATTCTAATATTGTGATAATTCTGGACCATCAATTGTCTGAGGTGTTTGATAATTGGGATTATATTGGAAGTGCTTTTTAATTGTGTGAATATACATAATGTGTGATGACTTAATACATTTAGTGATGCTTTAATGCATATTTTTGTATTTATAACACCTGTTAAGTTTGATTAAATGAATAAGGTCATATGTTATGCACCACATCATTTACATGAAATTCTAAAATCTGAAATGGTTTGTTTTAAAACTGTTAAGTCTTAGTTATGGGTAAATAGGCATGCCTAGAAGGGTCTGTAGCTACTCATTTAACTGTACACTAAGTTGTCTTATGTAACCAGACTCTAAAGTGTCTTCTGTACTAGACACTTTGGTGTCTTTTGATTTTAGACACTTATGTGTCTTCTGTTTCAAAGACTTAAGTCTCCTCTGTTTCAAATACCAATCATGGTATCTTCTGTTTTAGTCCCGTTACCCACTTATGTAAAAATTATTAGTAGTCTAACTTGTTTTGTATTCTGATACATGTTCAGTTTTGATATAAGCAAATCCTGTTTTGATAAAAGAAAAGCTCTGATCTAATATAAAACAAGCTATGTTCTGATATAAGTCATAGTTTGATATGAAAGGATTATATCCTATTCTCATATTCAATTTTGATACTTGTACATTTTGTTATGATATTTATGAGTTTTGTTCTAATGCAAGAATGTTCTGTATTGATTGATCAATCGTATTCTATTTTGAGACATAATGTTTTGATTACTCTATATTATAAACAATTAAAGATTGTTATGATATGATTTAAATCTGTATATATGAATGTTAGACGTATGTTAGAAATAATCGTCATTATGTATTGTGTTTAGTTATTTCCCTACTAAGTTATATGCTTAGCACGGTGTTTTACCTCCATATAGGTTCTGATAAGAAGGTTAAAGACTAGTACAAGGACTACTGTAGTGGCCAAGGAGAATTTGTTTTGTTTTGGAAATGTTCAGTTTGTTTTTTAGTTGTATTTAATGTAATGAGACATATTGGAATTTGTATTTTGTTTGATGGTTTGTAATAACCTTAATACAAATTGGATTTGGATTTAATGCTTGTATATGATAAGTACCATGTGTATGTTATGATCTAAATATGACCCAACCTATGAAATGAAATGTTTCTTAGTTGAGTTTCTGGAAATGCTTTAGCATGTTTTGGACCCTACGGGGTGAATTGAGGTGGCATAGCACCACTACCACCTTGAGCTTAGGGTGAGGCTTTAGTTAAGCTGTCACAAGATATGATGACTTTGTTAGATCGTATAACTCCACCTAAGGCTTCGACTGATCAGTTATAGAAGTATGGAGCTGATGAATATATTGGATCATCTCTAAAGGAGTCTGAAAGGGCAGAATTCTGATTGGAGAAGGTGAAAAGGGTGCTAGATAAAGTTAGTTGTCCACCAGATCAAATGATGCACTATGTTGTCTCTCTTCTTCAGGGAGTAGCCTAAGAGTGGTAGGAGTTTGTTTTAAGGAATCCTCAATTACTGAAGCTTCTGACTTGGGATTTCTTTTCCCAAGATTTTAAAGCCAAGCATATGAAGGAAGCCTATAGAAAGGAGAAATGGAAGTAGTTCTTGAACCTGAAATAGAGAAACCTGTCTGTTACTGAGTATGACAGAACGTTTAATTGACACAGCAAGTATGCACCTGAACCCATAATTACTGAGGAGTTCTGATGTCATTAGTTTGAAGATGGTTTAAATGATTCAATCAAAGAGCATCTGGTGGCATTTACTCTTTTACACCAAGTGACCTATCATCAGCTAGTAGAAGCTGCTATTAAAATAGAGAAGCATAATATGATTAGAAGAGAGAGGGTGCAGCGAAGGGGCTTTGCTAGAGGAGGTCAATCCTCGAGTAAGCGAAGTTGTAAAGGTGGCTCCACTACACCAAAATTTACTCAGAGATCAGTAGCTAGGGGAAGGCAACAAAACTTTCCCTCATCGACTGCTTCTAGTAGGGGTTCCTCTATGGGCCAAGGTTCTAGTATTTCAAAATGCCCTCATTACTCCAAATACCATCAAGGTACTTGTTGGAAGGCTACGGGTATATATTTTTGATGTGGCAGCACTAATCATTTGATAGTAAGTTGCCCTATGAGACAAATTCAGACATCACATGATAGCAGGGATCATGGAATTGTTAGGAATAGAGGGCGTGATAGAAGTCGTAAAGGATCTAATCAGTCAGGCCTAATATGAGTACTATTTTAGAGACTGTTGTACCTTCTACTCCAACTCGAGCTTATTCTTTGAAAGCTCGTGAGGATCAAGATGCACCTAAGGTTATTGTGGGCATTGTTTCTCTCTTTGATTCTAAATTGCATGCTTTGTTTGATCCTGGTTCCATTCATTGTTATATTTGTATTGGAGAAATGTCTGATAAAGAGATGACTATAGATTAGTTAGACTATGAAATTAATATGACTAGTCCTTTGAATTGTATTGTGTTTGTTAATCAGGTATATAGAAATTGTCCTGTTATGATAAAGGATATGAATATATAGCAAATCTGATTAGATTACCTTTCCATGAATTTGACTTGATTTTGGGTATGTATTTGTTAACCAAGCAACAAGCGGTGGTTGATTGTAGTGCTAAAACAATTGTGTTTAGGAAGCCTGATCAACCTAAAATAGTATTACATGGCATTCGTACTAGTTCTCTAGCTAATATGGTATCTACTATGCAAGCTTGGAAGTTCCTTAGGAAAGGGTGTTAAGTTTATTTAGCTTTTGTGTTTGATTTTAAAAAGGACGGTGGTAAATTACAAGATATCTCAGTGGTGAGTGAATTTCCTAATGTGTTTCCTGAAGAGTTACTCGGACTCCCTCCTAAAAGGCAAATAAAATTGTCTATCGAAGTTATGCCTAGCACTACTCCTATTTCTAGAGCACTGTACAGGATGGCTCCTATTGAATTGAAGGAGTTGAAGGTGTGGTTGCAAGAGCCACTAGATAAGGGGTTCATTTGAGCCAGTGTCTCACCTTGGGAGCACCGGTTCTATTTGTTAAAAAGAAAGATGGTACACTTCAGATGTGTATCGATTACAAGCAATTGAATAGATTCACATTGAAGAATAAGTATTCATTGCTAAGGATGGAAGATTTGTTTGGTCAATTGAAAGATTCAAGAGTATTTTCAAAGATAGATCTGCGATCAAGATACTATCAACTTCAGGTAAAGGATGTGGATATTCTAAAAACTACATTTAGGATTCGTTATGGACATTATGAATTCATGTTAATGCCATTCGGGTTAACTAATTCTCCAGCTGCATTCATAGATCTGATGAATATAATGTTTAGGCCCTATTTAGACTAGTTTATTGTGGTGTTCATAAATGATATCCTTGTCTATTCTAAAAATGAACATGATCATGTTCAGCATCTCCAGATTATGTTACAAACCCTACAGGAAAAGCAGTTGTATGCTAAGCTGAGTAAGTTTGATTTCTAGCTTTAGGAAGTATCTTTTCTAGGACATGTTGTTTCTTCTCTAGGGATTAGAGTTGATCCTAGTAAGATTGAAGCAATTGTTAACTAGAAACTGCCATGAAATGCGACGAAAGTGAGAATTTTTTTAGGTTTGGCTGGTTACTATCGCCGATTTGCAAAGGGGTTTTTGGTGATAGCATCCCCTTTGACTAAATTGTTATAGAAAGGAGTGAAGTATGAATGGTCTGATAAATGTCAAACTAACTTTGATCAACTAAAGAAAATGCTTACTGAAGATCCTGTGTTAGCTCAACCCACTTCTATAGTGATTCATCTAGTCATAGTTTAGGTTGTATTTTAATGCAAGATGGAAAAGTAGCTGCATATTCTTTGAGGTAATTAAAACCTTATAAACAGAACGCCCCTACACATGATCTTGAACTTGCAGTGGTAGTGTTTGCCTTGATAATTTGGCAAAACTATTTATATGGTAAAAAGTGTAGGATCATCACTGATCATTAGAGTTTGAAGTATCTGTTTACTTAGAAGGAACTTAATCTGAGACAATGGTATTGGTTGGAATTGTTTAAAGACTATGACTGCATTGTGGATTACCACCCAAGTAAGGCTAATGTCATGGCTGATGCCTTAAGTTGGAAGACCATTTTGGCTTTTTCAGTTTAGCAGAGTGAATGGGGATTTGTATATGATGGAGCTTTAATAGCTCAATTAAAAGATAGGCCTACCTTGAAGCAAAAAATATGTGATGCTCATAAAGTTGATGATAAGTTGCAACAACTTATCTTGGCTACTTAGGAAGGCAAACAACTTAATTTTTCTATAAAAGGATATGGTGATTTGTATTATAAAGATCAATTACATGTGCTAGCAAATGATGAATTGAAGAGAAAGTTATTCTTTGAGTCCCATAATAATGTCTTTACAATCCATCCTAGTGGGACTAAGATTTATCAAGATCTGAAACAGCATTACAAGTAATCGGATATGAAAAAAAATGTTATAGACTATATGTCCAAATGTTTGACATGTCAACAAGTTAAAGCTAAGCATCAAGTTCCATCTGGTTTGTTACGACCTATTTCGATTCCTCAATAGAAATGGGATAACATTACATAGATTTTGTCATTGGACTTCCTCTCACTCAAAGGAAACATGATGATGTATAGGTGATTGTGGATAGGTTCACTAAGCCCTCTCACTTTATGCCTATTCATCCTGA
>JAOQMP010039406.1:0-11508 GCA_027563575.1 Erythroxylum pedicellare | reverse complement strand
AGATATCATCAAAATACTGAAGCATGTTTCAATTTATTAAACCTCTTCAACTTCATGATATCATTCATGAAACCTATCAAATTTCCAGATTTTTATCTTAAGTAGATTTCTGGTCAGATTTGTATGACCATTTTGACATAGACAATGAGGTATTTAGACAATACCTTCTACTAAACAAATATTCCACAATGTCTTAAGTGTTAAATGACATCAATTTCATGCATTTTGGTTCAGTTTCATTCAAGTTATAATAAAAAATCTGCAGATTGCTTTCATACCTCGACAGAATACAATTCTCAACTTTAAGCCAAATTTCAAGACTCTTTAGGACATATTTCAGTTTCAATTTCTTCATGAAAAATTTATCCCTATGTCACTAGTTTACTCTAAATCAAACTCCATCCAATTTGGATATTCACAGATCAAGTTATGTCCTAAATACAGATGTATATTCAGTAAAATACTGTATGTAACACTCCAGCACACTTCATATAACTCCAATTTCTACAATCCTTCACCACACTTTTTTCATATTTTCGTTTTGCCTTTATCACTGAAACTCTTCTTCCAGCAACAACCACACATGCATCAATCCACAAGCATGAAAATATACACCATTCAGGCATGCATCTATTAAAACATTAAAACATCTATGAAACTTACCTGACTTAAGCTTCTATCTCTTCAGCAAAAATTTCAGAAATGGTGAGAGCAACCAAGAAATTTCGGTGGATGGAAAGGCATAAGGATTTAGTAAAAATAAAAAAAACTCAAATGACAAAAGACTTTGCACGGTGTAACACAAGCATATAAACCAATGCATAGAAATGAGCAAGATAGTTGTCTTCGGTGATGAATAATAAAGAGAGTGTTTTGGTGAAGGTGATATTCGGTGAAACCAAAGAAAGAGCTATAGAAATTTTTTTTTCCTAATGACTAGATGTCTTATTTAAGTCTTGACATATGTCTCCATTGCATGTCTTCCATTTTTCCACCAAATATGTTACCATTTGTCACTTAACTATTGGTCTATATGTCACACATTAATTTATCAATTTCTCACTCTATAATTTGTCCATTTGTGAATTAATTTCTAATACAATTGTCACATTTCTAATTGTCCCTTATTTCAATATTTTTCCTAGTCTAAAATACCAATTTTTTTGATAAATTCCCAAAATATCTAAAATGTCTCTAAAAATGTGGAATAAATTTTAATACACACCAAATTTAATTTTCAAGACAATTAATCCATAATTCACCAAAAATTCTGAAATAATAACTATTATCACCACATAAATTTTACAGCACAATTAATCCAAAATTCATACTTTAATCACATAAAAATCAATTATACTTGGAAAAATGTCAATGAATGCATGTACAATTATTTTATGAATGACAACATTTTTCACGTGCATGTGTATGCCATATAATGCACGAAATGCATTTCTAAACTCTCAATAAATTCTTATATAAAGCATCCTAGGGTTCTAACCCTAATAATGGGATGTTAAAATTCTACCCTCCAAAAAAAAAATTTGGTCCCAAAAATTCTTACTTGAGTTGAGAAATAGTTGTGGGTATTGCTTTCTCATATGTTTTTCTATTTCCCATATTGCTTCTTCACTTAAATGATTCCTCCAAAGTACTTTCACCATTGGGATCACTCGACTTCTCAACTGTTTATTATGATAGCCAATTATCTTAACCGATTTTTTTACATAACTCAGATCACTAGAAACTTCAATATCCTAAGTCGGTATCACACGAGTTGGATCCGATCGATATCTCCTAAACATACTCACATGAAACATATTATGTATCTGTGCCATTTCGGAAGGTAAGGCTAATTTATAAGCCAGTGGCCTAATTCTTTCAATTATCTCATATAGACCAATATACCTCGAGCTTAACTTACCCTCCTTACCGAATCTTAGTACAGCTCACCAAGGTGATACTCTCAGAAATACTTTATCTCCCACCTGATATTTCATATCTCGTCTGTGCTGATCTACGTAGCTCTTCTGTCTATCTTGTGCTGTTTTAATTTTGCTATGGATCAATTTCACTTTGTCAATAGTATTCTGAATCAATGTTAGGCCTTAGATAATCCTTAGACCCTCCTCATCCTAATATAAAGGTGAACAACATTTTTTACCGTACAATGCCTCGTATGGAGCCATATCGATACTACTGTGGTACTGATTATTATAGGAAAATTCAATCAAATCTATATACATGTCCCATACTCCTTGAAACTCCAAAACACAAGCTCTGAGCATATCCTCAACATTCTTAATCGTCCTCTCACTCTGACCATCTGTTTGAGGATGAAATGTAGTGTTGAAATTCAGTTTGGTACCCAAAACTGTTTGTCCGATACAATGGACACTGGAACCCCATGTAATCTCACGTCTTCATTCACATATTTTTCAGCTAACTGATCTAGTGAGTTACTCTCTCTCACTGGCAAGAAATGAGCTGCCTTGGTCGATCTATCAACAAATACCCAAATGGCATCATGTTATCTCGGAGTCCTTGGCAAAGCTATTACAAAATCCATCATGATTCTCTCCCATTTCCACTTCGGAATAGGCAATGACTGTAACTTACCAACTAGGGCTTGATGCTCTGCTTTAATCTGTTGGCAAGTCAAACATTTAGCCACATAGTCAGCCACTTGTCTCTTCCTCCCTAGCCACCAAAAAGATTGCTTCAACGTGTTATACATCTTGGTATTACTAGGATGCATAACATAAACTGCCATATGTGCTTCCTCCACAATCTCCTTCCTCAGATCCTCAACATTGGGTATGCACAACCTCTGTTTCAACCACAATATATCATCTCTCATTTTAAATTTAGAATTTGGAATCACTTTCAACTTCTCAATTAACTTCACAATCTCGGGATCTTTACACTGGGCTTTCTTGATTCTCTCATGTAATACTAGTCTCAGCTTCAGTGTAGCTATCAATGTCTCATCTTGCCCCAATTTCAACTCAACATTCAGTGCTCTTAATTGAACAAGGTTAGGTAACCTCGATATTTGTACTGGAGCCATACTACTATTAGACTTCTGACTTAATGCATCAACTACCATATTAGCTTTTCCAAGATGATATTTGATTGTACAATCGTAATCTTTCAATAATTCGATCCATCTCCTCTGTCTCATATTCAACTCTTTCTAGCTCAATAGATACTTCAAACTCTTATGATCAGTGAATACCTAAAAAGTTTCTCCATACAGGTAGTGTCTCTAAATCTTCAAGGCAAATACTACTACAACATGCTCTAAATCATGTACTAGATAATTAAACTCATGAGACCTCAACTGCCTCTATGCATATGCTATTTCTTTACCATGCTCATCAGTACACATCCTAAACCTTGGTGTGACACATCACTTAGCTAACACCGGTGCTGAAGTTAATCGATGCTTTAACTCCTTAAAACTCCTCTGACAATCATCATTCCATCTGAAAGGCACATTCTTTCTCAGAAGTTTTGTCAAAGGGGCTGAGAGTAGTGAAAAGTAGTGAAAACCCCCTCAATAAACCTTTTGTAATAGCTAGCTAATCTTAGGAAACTCTGAATCTCATACACATTTCTCAGAGCCTCCCACTTCATCACTGCTTCTACTTTCTTTAGGTCCACCAGAATGCCCTGTCTAGACATAGTATGACCCAAAAATACTACTTGATCAAGTCAAAATTTGTACTTACTGAACTTGGCATATAACTGTTTCTTCCTCATTATTTGGAGAACTAGTCTCAGATGTGCAGTATGATCTTCTTTACACTTCGAGTACACCAGAATGTCACTAATGAAGACAATTAAAAACGATCTAAATAAGGTTGAAATACATTATTCATTAAGGCCATAAAAGTTGTAGGAGAATTAGTTAAGCCAAATGGCATTACCAAAAACTTGAAGTGCCCATATCTTGTTCTAAATGGACTCTTCGGTATATCAGCCTCAGCTATTTTCAACTAATAATATCCCGATCTCAAGTCTAGTTTTGTTAACGCATGAGCTCCCTATAACTGATCAAATAAATCATCAATCCTCAGCAATAGGTATTTATTCTTCACCGTGATCCAATTCAGTTGTCGGTAATCAATACACAATCTCAGAGTTCCATCCTTTTTCTTTGCAAATAATATCGGAGCTCCCCAAGGTGACACACTAGGCCTGATGAAACCCTTATCTAATAACTCTTATAACAGGGTTTTCAACTACTTCAGTTCTACAAGTGCCATTTTATATGGAGGTATTGATATAGGAGCTGTACCTGGAACAAGGTCTATGGTAAACTCCGTCTCCCTTTTTAGGGGTAAACTCGGTAATTCTGCAGGAAAGACATCTAGGAAATTCCTAATAACCAGAATATCCTGAATGGTTTGCTCATTCCGAGTGTTAACTATATGGGAAAAATAAGCCTCAAATCCACCTCGGATTAGTTTTAGTACACTCATAAATGAAATTAGTCGGGCTGGCATAGCCTGACTAACTCCTCGAAACACTACTCTCAGGTGATTGGGAGATTTAAGAACCACCTCCTTAGTGTAACAATTCATTACAGCTCGATGAGCTGTAAGCTAATCCATGCTAAGAATTATATCAATTTCCTTTAACTGCAATACAATCAGATCAACTTCTAACTCTGCCTGATTAATCCGAACTATACACCTTTTACATACGTCACCAACCACTATTGTGCTACCCACTAGGGTACTCACCTCTAATCCACATTTTAGTATCTCTCTCTCGTAATGCAATCTAGATGCCAGATGCGGTGTGATGAATGAATGTGTAGATCTTGGATCTACCAATGCAAATGCTTTAAAATTAAAAACATTTAACACACCTGCTACCACATTTGGGAAGTTCTGCCTCTATCTCTGCCTCTCTGTGTAAATATGACAGCTCTACTCTGCTGAACTGTAGTCTCAGTCATTGTTCCTCCTTTCACTCCAGACTATGGTCCTATAATCTCAGGACAATCTCTGATTAGGTGTTCTATCAAGCCACAACGGAAACAAGCCCCCGTCAACCTCCAACATTCACCACGTGCTTCTTACCACAGTGTTCACAATCATACAGCTGTTGAGACTAACTGGAGGGCACTTTTCCTCTACCTCTCCCAGACTTAACAAATCCACCTCTTGATCTAGATCCAGATTGTCTCGATCTAGACTAGAATCGAGACGATCTATTCTAGCACTTTCTGGAGCTTCTGCCGGAATCAACCTGAGATTCATCCTGCCTTTTGCCTTTGACCTCCCATCTATACTCTCCCTGACCATCCTTTAACAACTGTTTAATTCTGATTGAGGCCGCTTGAAGTTCTGTAAAACTGCCCAAATTAGAAATGGCTAGCCTCGTTCTGATTTCTATGTTCAAACCGTCTACATTTATCTTCCTCAGTTGGGATCAATGTAGTTGCATATCCCATTAACTCATTGAATCTTATATCATAATCTGCCATAGTGAGCCTGCCTTGTTTTAGATATAAGAATTCTTTCATCATCTGATCCATATAAATCTTAGGCATATAGTTCTCTTGGAATATCCTCAGAAAATCTTCCCAAGTCAAACTACAAGGTCTAGTGGTACTGCCTGGTACAGTGTTCCACCACTGGTATGTGGGACCTTGCATTAATGAGATCGCATAATCAAATCTTTCATCCGCCTCATAGTCCATCTGTTCAAACACTCTTTCCATTCTCTCTAACCACCCTTCTTCCTCAGCTGGGTCTGTACTTTCATAGAATTCCATAGCCCCCTACTTTCTTAATTTATCATACCTTTTTTCTTGCCTCATGAGAATTCTCGGAGGAATTTGAGCAAACTCAGGTACAGGAGACTCTACATTGGCTCCTACAGACTCCATCTCAGTTGACTCTCTAATTTGATCTCCTATAGAGGGTGGCCTATAACAAACAAAAGTTATGATCACTATTTGAATCTCTCATTATTGATCATATTATATCCCTAAAGATGCCAAACTATGCTCTGATACCAAAACTTGTAACACTCCACTACCATAGATTACCTACTAGAACACCTTGAGGACATTCAAGTATATAATATACAATAATGGTGTGTTAACCATCTCACCTTCACTTATAACATGGCAATATATCTAACTTAAACATGGCATCAACTATATATGTAAAAGTCACTAAACACAATATTTAAAACCTCAACTTCTCATTTCATTAATTCGTAAAAGTTTACACTGGAGTCATCAAGACCAATATTTACAACCTTACACAAGTTCTACATGACATATGTTAACTACTTAAAAGCAAGACAACTCCTCAAATGTTAGTTGATGGAACTTTGAGCCATATCTTAATCCCAAAAGGTGCTTATGCAAATCTTAAAAAACCTAGGTCTCCTGTCTCGTACTTGAAAAGCCACGTTACACTTTTGTATAAGTTTTGTAAACTCAATGAGTGAACCATCATTGATGATCTCACTCCAGGAAAACACACAATTATTTTAAAACTAATCAAAGTCGCAACATTTTCTACCAAAATAAGACATAAAAATTGTCATACAATTCACATACCTTCTTTCAGAATTTGTACACCCGGTCAATGACATTATCATGATATATCACCTTAATATGACAACTTCAGAACAAATTCACAAGCATAGAATTCATAATCATAATATTCAAATATAAATGCATATAAGACTCTCGATTAATTATTATTTATTGTGACCGAGTGCCTTTCAGATATCAAAACAGACACTGGCCCATTAGGCTCAGTTAGAATAAAAATCACGCAGTAGAGCTCTATGTGTAGAATACTAAGCTTATAGCTCTTTCAGACTAGCTACTTTGATCACAACGTCTTTATTTGAGCATGCATTTTATGTAATGCATCAAATAACAAAATATGCCATGAATAGCATTCACTTATGATACATAGACAGAATCTCATATTCATTGGACCTCAGTCCGGCATTCAACTTTCGTTGAGCATTCAGAATTCAATGGCATACATAAATCACTCAAATGTCAGATGTAAATATAACACTTCCAACACATTCCCGACTATTATACTCCTCAGACCTTTCAAGTCCAGAATTCATATACAGATCACAACAGTTTAATAATTGAAATTAAAATAACATCATTCAATCCTAGGAAGATCATTTAGGTTGACTCACAGATGCTCCCTATAGCTTATTGCCTGCAAGTCTCAGCAATATCTTTATGTTGTTGCTTAATGTGATCCTCTATAACATATCATACATACACACATCACAAATTTTCACAATTATGAATTTATGTATGAACATTCATGTATACTAAATATGTACAATGCATGTTTATGATAATTCTGGGTTCCTTATCACTATTCTATCATAATATTTATTCATATATCAATACTCAATTGATCAATCTAGTTTTGTCTAAAAAATATACTTTCGGGTCCACTTTGCATGATTATTATCATTAGGAAAATAAAATAATTTGGCAATACTTTCTTCTGAAAAATTGTTCACCATGTCTTAAGTTTCTAATGAATCTAGGATCATCGATTTGATTCTGTATTCTATGAGTTATGCTCACAATACCACAGACTGTGTATATTTGAACTTTTGGTTAGTATATGATCATACCCTCGAATTATACAACTCATATCTTTCAGCTCCGATATCCAAAAATTACAAACTTAATACCAATTGAAAGCTAAGAGAATAAAATACAACCTTTGTGAAGACACGTTAGTCTAATTCAACCTCTATAAACACAATTTATTCCATATCAATAGGACATGATTTCTGTCTCAGGAAGTACTACTGCCTCAGTTAAAACTCAATTTCAAGCTAGATTTTCAAATGCTTAGAGACAGAATTAAAAGTCGACTTCTTCAAGCAAGTTGTAGCCATATGTCTCTACTTTAATATGGATTAAGAATAAAATCATTTGAAAATTTTTAGACTAAGATATTATCAAAATACTGAAGCATGTTTTAATTTATTAAACCTCTTCAACTTCATAATGTCATTCATGAAGCCTATCAAATTTCCAGATTTTTATCTTAAGTAGATTTCGGGTCAGATTTGTAAAGCCATTTTGACCTGGACAATGAGGTATTTAGGCAATACCTTCTACTAAAAAAATGTTCCAGAATATCTTAAGTGTTCAATGACATTAATTTCATGCATTTTTGTTCAGTATCATTCAAGTTATAATAAAAAAATTGCAAACTATTTTCATACCTCAACATAATACAATTCTCAAATTTAAGCCAAATTTCAAGACTCTTTAGGACATATTTCAGTTTCTATTTTTTCATGAAAAATTTATCCCTATGTCTCTAGTTTACTCTAAATCAAATTTCATCTAATTTGGATATTCATAGAACAAGTTATGTCCTAAATACAGATGTATATTTAGTAAAACACTGTATGTAACACTCCAGAACACTTCATATAACTCCAATTTCTACAATCCTTCACCACACTTTCTGCATATTTTCGTTTTGCCTTTATCACTGAAACTCTTCTCCCAGCAACAACAACATGTGCATCGATCCACAAGCATGAAAATATACACCATTCAGGCATGAAGTAAAAATAAGAAAAAAAAAACTCAAATGGCAAAAGACTTTGCAAGGTGTAACATTGATGTGACAAGCAAGCATACAAACCAATACTTAGAAATGAGCAAGATAGTTGTCTTCGGTGATGAACAATAAAGAGAGTGTTTTGGTGAAGGTGATATTCGGTGAAACCAAAAAAAGAGCTGAAGAAACTGTTTTGTTCCTAATGACTAGGTGTCTCATTTAAGTCTTGACCCATTTCTCCATTGCATGTCTTCCATTTTTGCTCCAAATATACTACCATTTGTCACTTAACTATTGGTCCACATGTCAGACATTAATTTATCTGTTTGTCACTCTATAATTTGTCCATTTGTGAATTAATTTCTAATACAATTGTCACATTTCTATTTGTCCCTTATTTCAATATTTTTCCTAGTCTAAAATATCTCAAATTTTTTTGATAAATTTCAAAAATATCCGAAATGTCTCAAAAAATGTGGAATAAATTCTAATACACACTAAATTTAATTTTCAAGACAATGAATCCATAATTCACCAAAAATTCTAAAATAATAACTATTAACAGCAAATAAATTTTGTAACACAATTAATCCAAAATTCATACTTTAATCACATTAAAAATCACTTATACTCGGAAAAATGTCAATGAATGCATGTACAATTATTTTATGAATGACAACATTTTTCACGTTCATGTGCGTGCCATATAATGCTTGAAATGCATTTCTAATTTCTCAATAAATTCTTATATAAAGCATCCTAGGGTTCTAACCCTAATCATGGGATAGTGGGATGTTGCACTTTCACTCTCTAACCACTACATAAATTAAGGTAATCTCTACTCAATTTTTCTTTTATTGGGTGTAACATTTGAGGTATCATAAACTTTCATAAGCTATTAGCAAATTCTTCTTCCCTTTTGATCCTTTCTATAAGATTCTAGCCTTAATATTTGATCCTCCTATCCTATGTAGATTGACTGTGGCTTAAAGAATTGGAACACGATAAAGTATCTTAATTCAATGCAAAAAAGTTAAGTCCAATAAGGAATTTAAGAAGGGTTGTATTATTCATGAACATGTTCTGGAGAGGAGTTGTGGATTTGACTTGCATATAGGAATGGTTTGGTGGATATATATGTAAGGTTCGGTAATTTGGCTAAAGCACGTAAAGTATTTGAGGAAATATCCTAGAAAGATATTGTGTCATGGAATACCTTAATGTAAGGATACAATCCAAATGGGTATATGAGGACGCTCTACATATTTACTGGCAATAAAAAATGGCTAGCTTGAAACATGATTATTTTATTATTTCCAGTACCCTGCATGTTTATAAAGGCTTACTTATGATTGACGGGGGACAAGGGTAAGGTCATTCATGGTTTGGTTGAGAAAACTAGGGTAAATTCTAATGTTGTAGTCAATAATGGACTTCTATTTATGTACTTCTAGTTTGAAAGGTTAGAGGATGCTCAAAAGAGTTTTTGACAAGATGGTGGTTAGGGACATTATGAGTTGGAGTAGTCTAATATGTGGATATTTTAATATAGGGTTCTTTGAGGAATCAATAGAATTGTTTAAACAGATGGTCAATAGATTTAATCCTGATATGTTGACAATTACACCCGTACTTCATGCTTACCATCACTTTTGCGACTTGATAAATTGGAAATTCATTCATGATTACATAGTAAAACAAAATTTTGTGTTTGATATATGCTGATTGCAAAATAAACTACTAGTTTTATGCTCAAAATCACAAGTATACGGGTCATAATTTGTAGCAAAAAATAGATATCAATCCTATAAGGATTGTGCTTAGACACCACTTAATTCTAGTTGCTTTTTGTTCAAGAACCAATTTTAATGAATATAAACTAAAAAATGAAAATAAATCAAAAAACTAACAATGAACAAATGATAAACCAAAAGTGCAGACACTTGGAATTCAAGATTTAAGAATTAGAGATAATTTTTACCCTATTTTATGTCCCTCCTATCTTGTTAATTGAATTGTGCCTCACCTAAGATGTCCTAATGTATTAATTAACCTCTCTCTAGGTGTAATTAATTGTGCCTAGCTAAATTAAATGGAGATGATTAAGCAATCTTTCAATCTACAGAATCGGTCCACCAATACAACTAGTTATGAAGTTATCCTATGGGTAATTAACTAATTAGCCAAGATCCCTTTTTAACTAATCAATTAACTTGATGAATGTAGTTCTATAGAGTTTCAATTCTCATTGTACAACCTACACAACTTACCCAACTCAATTTCTCAATATATTGTAAGGTATAAGCCCAACATTCATCAAAAGCATCATTCATTCAAATCAACAAAATAGGAGTCCAACAAGTAGTTCAAAAGTAATCTCCACAAATAACTCAGCCACTAATAATGTCACCAACATCCCCAACAACCAAACAATCCATAATCAAGACGCTAGAAGAGAAAAACGAAATAAGAACTAGATGAGGTAAGCTCCTCCTCTTTTTTACCCAAATCTGGAAAATCTGGAGTTGGTGTGCTCTTTGGCCAATTTGGAATGGAAATCTTGATTTTCTACCTCTATCTAGGATCTAAATCTATTTTTTAGCTCAAGGAGGAAAGTTATCACAACAATCTCTTCAGCGCTAGGGATTTGTGCCCTTATATAGTCACAAAAATCTAAAAATACGTGAAACTCAGGTGTATCTTCAGGCTAGGGATCCCATGATTGTGGGAATTAGCATGAATCCCATGATTATAGGTTCTTGTCTTACAATTACTCTACTTCTCTTCTCCTCTCTTGGTCCCTAGATTAATCACAATAGTGGCCACCCTCCATTCCTACATCAAAATGATCAATTCTTACCCTAAATCAACATCAAACATAAAAGAACAACCATGAAGATCAAACTAA
>JAOQMP010039396.1:0-11509 GCA_027563575.1 Erythroxylum pedicellare | reverse complement strand
ACATCAATCAATTAGTTACATATTAATTATTTTTAATTATAACTAAATAAACTTAATTGTTAATGATAAATAATTAATTTATAAATAAATTATAATTTAATAAATCAATAAATTTATTATATTTTAATTATTATTAATTAATTAACTATATTTTAAACACATCAAATTAAGAAATGAAAAAAATATCTTTGTCACAGTGACACTTAATTCATGCCTGTGAATTTACACTTAATTAACTTAATAATAATAAGTAATCAATCTATTAATTATAATTTAATTAGTAAATTAATTATATAAATTACATTTAATTATATTTAATAAAGTTTTATTTATCTACTAATTATTAATCATTACTGTAATTATTTTATGAATTTTAGATTAATTTCAAATTAAATCACTCATAAATTTTGATTTGTATTTGAATGAATTGAGGTGAAATGGAAGTAAAAAAATAAAGAGGAAATAGTGAAGACATAAGTTAGAAATCGTAGATAAAGCAAAAAAGAGGAAGAAGTGATGAAAAATGATGTTTCGTAAAAATCTTCAGAAGAGCTGGAAGATCGTGACAGAGTAACCCTAAGAGGATTTGCACGATCGAGCACAAGCATAATCGTGACAATTAGGAGATATCTAGAAAAGCACGATCGTGCTTGCAAAGAATTAGCTGAAATTGCACAATCATAACAGCGAGAGTATAGAGATATATAATAGTTTTGAACATCCTTTGACTTCGATTTAATTGAAATTTGGAGCATGAACTCGTCACACATTTTCTTTCCTCTGTACCAAATTTCATAGGCATCTAAATTCATCAAGAAAGTATTAATTATTTAATTATAACATAATTAATTGATTATAACATAATTGATACATATAAAAATATAATGAATTAATTTAAATACAATTATTTAATTAACCAATTAATTAATTTTGATATAAGTAATAATAATTAAAATATAATAAATTAACTGATTTATGAAAATATAATTTATTTATAAATTAATTATTAACCATTAACTGTTAAGTTTATTTAGTTATAATTAATAATAATATATATAATTAAATAGTAGTTGCTTTAAAGTATAATTAATTGATTATGCAGCTGTTAATATTTACTAAATATGTTAGTCATTATTAATTATTATATACTAATGTTTAGTATATATGTAGGTACTCAGTATATATATATATATATATAGCTTAAATAAGTCACAGGTGTGACTCTCATGCACGGGTAAGTCACAACCGTACTTGTTATTTTGTTTTTCTTGTTACCAGGTAATTAACACCTATGTAATTTTTTAAAATTGTTTATTAAATAAATATTCAAAATATTATTAATTAGTTGATTAATTATAACATAATTAATTGACCGATTAATTATAATATATTTAGCACAAATAAAAATATAATTAATTAATTTAAATATCATCAATTAATTAACTAAACCATAAGTGATTGCTTAATTAATTAAAATATAATTAAATATTTAATTTCAATCTAATTAATTTAAATATTATCAATTGATTAAAACTTTTTTATTAAATAGAATTAATATCTTCAGCTAACTTATTAATTAAGTATAATTCACACATGCTTTAATGCCAATGGGCTTAATAAAGTTAAATTTCACAGTAGCTCTTAATTAGTTTTATTTATGTTATTATTAATTTTAAATTATTACATGTTTTTATTAATTGTTATCATTAAATAACCCTAAATTATTGAATTACTAATTATTATTATTAATTATGTATTAGTCACAATCGTGTATATTATTATTATTTATTAAATATTATTGATTAAAGAGCAAATAAACATAAAGTAAAGAAAATGGTTTGTTTTGATATGTTAAGATGTTAACGAATTTTGAATAATTAGTTTATGAATTTGCATGAGTTTAGTAAAGACAATTGTTATATGCCATAAGTAATTAACGCTTATGATCCAAGCAATAAAATATTGACGGTTGTGATTTAACAACAAAAAACCATCATGTGGATATGCTTAGTTTTGAAGTTTAAGAAAACAAGAAATTAAAACACAAAAATACAGAAGTTACATGCTTATTCTACTTTAAGAAAAAGAGGCTATAACAGGGTTTTTTTTATTGTCATTAACATCTGAATTTGACTATGCTGTGGATTCACCGTCGCTGAATCTTTAAGGAAGACAGTGTCTGACTGTTGAAGAAGATTCAACAATATCTTCTAAAAAATAAAAAAAACAAAGTATATTAGCTACAAAATATATAAGGAAACATTATTTTTTTGGATAAAACTGCTAGATAGATAAATAAAGATGATAATATAATTAACACTAAAAAGAAGTTTACATATTTAGATAAAGATAAAAAACATAAAAACTGAATGAATAAATAATGATAAATACAAATTCAATGAATAAATAATGACGAATACTTGAAATAGGTGGAGGTATAATGTCAGTAGTGTTGCTTTGATAATTAGTTGAAATTTGATTACCTTTTCCAAGTGGAGCTGAAGCCTTTTCTAATTCATCATCATCAATTTCACAGTAATACATAACAGTGAACTGTCGTCTTTCATCTAGCGAGTGAATGTGTATAGGCTTGATATGAAAAAGAAATGTCTTGTTTTTCAATTCTACGTACACTTTTTCTATAGAAAGTTCCATATTCTTATTATGGGAAGGCAAAAATGTTAATTATCAGCCATATAATAAAGATATTACAATTGTCGTTATATTAAACCGCATCTGTAATAAGCCAAAAAAGTATAACATGGTGGTAATAGTGCATAGCTTCAATTGCAGTAAATTTCAAAAGTTTTTCCGTGAGTTCGCCAAAAATAAAAGCTGTGATAGTCCCTGTTTCTTTAGTCAAATCCACTTCATAGCGGCATCTATATTTGCAATAAAAAGACAGTTAGAATATATATGTATATATATATATATATTAATTAGATATATTGAAGGCTTGTATAACAACGAGATCTTCTTCACAGGTGTGATTGGTTACGTTATAACGGTGAAGAATTGTCAGGGGTGTGTGTTACAAGTCACACCGGTGAAGAAGGTTTCACGAATGTGATTTATGAGTCACATCTGTGAAGAAGGTGTCACAGTGTGACTTACAAGTCACACCCGTGAAGAAGGTCTCATGGGTGTGATTTAACATGTCACAGTCGTGACATCCAAGTATAAAACGTTAAAACGTTGGAAACAAAATATGCACATATAAAGTGCATGAAAAGAAAAAGGCAGTAAATTGAAAAGAGAAAAGAGAAAAAGGAAAACATGGGTTTAGCAAGAACTTTTTCTCTACAAGAATTACAAGTGAATGGAACTCCATAAGTAGCAGTAGTAGAACGAAAGCATTTCTTATATGCCATACACCAGTACTTTTACAAGATGTGTTGGAAGGCAATATTAGCTTTAATCCATGTTATCTGCAAATATATAATAAGATTTTTATTTAAAAAATCAACATCAAATAAGTAATGTTTATAAGAATATAAATGTATTTACCTTACTGGAGAATTCAAGAAGATGATTTTGGTAATTTTCTGATGTGATCCGAAAGAAATATTAGAATTATATCTCAGAGAAGCTTAGTAGTTAATAAGGGTTTTAAGTTCCTTATTATTTCATTGTGACCTAGAATATAATAATTATAAATATAAAAGCATCAAAATATTATAAAATTTGTGTATAATTTGATTGGTCATTGGAGTAAAGATAAGGCAGTACCAATTTTTAAGATCTGCAACTTCTACTATTGGTAGATCAATAAGAATCACTGAGTCGAACTAGGTGGATAATGCAACACCTAAAATTTTTCAATTGTAAGGTAAAAATAAAATAGAAGGATAAGTAATAAAATGTAATAGTGTGATGAAGAAGAAACAAAAATATCATTATAGAAGTTTATTTTTAGTTTGCGACACACAATTATCGGATAAGAATGTAAGGATTTGGTAATTTACTGGCCCTTTTTGGTAACAAAGGAATTCCACATTGATAGTATAAGTGTTTGTTTCCTAATAAAAAAGAAATTTCAGAAAAAAGAAAGAGAAAGTGTAATGATAGTGCGACTTGTAATTATCCATTGTATTTGTAAGTCTTCAGTTTGATAATGAAGCGGAATTGACTTCAGAATGGCATTACAAATAATATATATTTTTTATATAGTTGCAAAATATGGCTCAATCATTGGATATCATTGTTGAATATAATACCTTCACCTTGCGATCCCTGTTAATAATAAAGAAATTGTTAATAATTAAGTCAAAAAAATAAACATTTTTAATGAAGAAAGTGTAATTATTATACCTCAGAATCAACAAAGATAAACTTTTGTCTCTTTGATGGTATGCCAAGTGATGTGATAACATACTATTTTTCTTGGACAATAATTTCACATGACCACCATTGAGTACCAGGTAAAATATCCTTAATTAATAAACATTTTTCCATCCTGAAAATTTTGTTTAATAAATTAATTAGGGGAAAAGAATTTTTATATGAAATGAAATTATATCAACTTGAATAAAACAATTAATATACCTTCTAACAAGTTTATACTTTATAATTTGACCAATTGAAATATTTCATGGAACACAATATTTCTTGTATTTTGATCGAACTTTGAAGATTTTAAAATTCCTGGAATAATTAGAACTTTAATTGATTCAGAAGTTCAAGCTCTTGACAAAGCTACATATAATTGTTTGTATGAGAATTCAAGTTGAGGAGATAAATTCCTACATAATCAAGTGTCTGACCTTGGGATTTGTTTATGGTCATTGCAAAATGCAAACGAATAGGGAATTGCATTCTGACAAAAGGTATTCCATTTTTTCATTCTTTAAAGATTGTAAGGAAATTTTAGTTATAAAAACTAATTTTTCTTTATGAGGTCCAAAGACAATTTCTGCAGAAATTGTAAGGTCTTGTAATTGTCTACATATCAACCTTGTCCTATTATATAGTCCCTCAGTTGGATTTGAATATCTCAGGAGCATAATTGGGGAGCCTTCTTTGAATAAGAGTTTGTGTGGAGGTAGGCCTTTTGGATTTAAAGAATTGAAAAAAATCTTCATAATCTTCTTGATGTCTTCGGTCAATTGTTTTGTCAAAACTCATGTATAAATGCATATTTCTTGATAATTTGTTAATCATCATGTCATTATTTTTATTAACACAACTGTTTGTTGAACACAGTATACATCTATTTATCATTTGGTATGGATCAGATGAATACAAACTTAGATAAGGGAAGACATTTTTAAGTAACCTGATGAAGGCAACGGTGCATCAGAAAGATGTAATTGTAATTCTTTTTTAAAAAAGGATAGTAAAATATATAATGAAAATTTTGTCAACCTATTAACAAACTCATCCTTGCTATGATAAGGAATTACCATTTATTTTGGCAAGGATATTTGATCTTGCTTATCAACTGGGTTGGTGCCTTCTCGTACACATAACAAAAATTCAGAAAAAGCTAGATTTGATATAGCTCTCATATTTATCGTCAAAGAAAATTTACGCATCTGTTGCTAAAGATGTGAATTTATAAGACTCAAATCAATTAGTTGTTTTGTAGCTTGGTCAATAACGGACAATGTTTGATGAAAATCACCACCAAATATAACAAAATTTCCTCTTCATTAGAGTCCATGATATCTTAAAGCAAATCATGAAATGCTTCAATATCTTCTCATTTTGCTAAGGAAGCCTCGTCCCATAAGATAAGACTACATTCAAATATAAATTTTCCAATACTACTTTTCTTACTTAATTGACAAACTTTTTGCTTTAAAAAATCAAGAGGAATTTTAAATTTTGAGTGAGCTGTCCTACCACTAGGAAGGACTGATGCTGCAACACCTTATGTAGCAACAACAATTGCAATATGCCCTTGTGATCATAAATTTGCAACGAGATCTCTATATAAGAAAGTCTTCCCAGTTCCACTAGGACCATCAATGAAAAAACTTCCACCACTTGAAGCCAAAACTAAATCCAAAATCGAATCAAATATGTATTTCTGCTCGTCATTTTACCTTGACTGTAATAATAGATCTTCTGGATCAACCTGTATATTCTTCTCACTTTTTATTTCTTTACTTTAATTTTGATGATAATCAACATGAAATTAATGATCAGCGAAATGGAAATCAGCTAAGCTTTTCCTCATTTGCTCCAAAGATTTATTAATATCTTGAAGGGCCATTTTCGTAATCTCATCAAATGTATAGGCACTATAGGAAGAAGCATATTGGTAGTCAGAACAAAGGTCTTCATTGAATGTTACCCAGAGTTGCTTAGGTTTTGTTGGTGAACAATATAACAAAAGTGTAGCAAATAAAAATTTGAGCAATGTTCGCATTTGAAACATAACAGCTTCCTCAAGAGTTTGCCGTACATAAAATTCAAACACTAGCAATCCCAACCATAGTGCAGCCTCCCTGAAACATCTTCTTTTCTTACCATCAACAGTCAATAAGTCATCAAATGATGTTGATCCTTTAACATATGTTAGTAATAACCTCAAGTAATACCTTTCTCCTTCTCTAGGGTCAATAGTAACCAATCTTCCTATTACTTTTTTTCAACTTCTTTCTGACCATGTTTTTGTTTTTTAATTCCAAACAAAATGTTCTGGAAATTTTTTATATACAAACACTTCATCGTTTTTGCCTTTTTATTTGTCAAATTTATCTTGAAAAATTTAGTGAGCATTATTTTTTAGAAGTAAATTTTTCTCACCAAATAGAATAGATCTGCATTTTTGTCAAAGGAAATAAATTGATGATCTCGGAGATGAACCTGGAGTATATAAACTGATGGATTAATCTTTACCAGGTGAAATTCGTATATATGTCACAAAGCTTCAAGAGGGGAAATCCAACGATCTTCTTAGAAATTACTTATTTCATCAATATCAGCTATGGTCTCTTGAT
This sequence comes from Erythroxylum pedicellare, assembly GCA_027563575.1. Taxonomy (NCBI): domain Eukaryota; kingdom Viridiplantae; phylum Streptophyta; class Magnoliopsida; order Malpighiales; family Erythroxylaceae; genus Erythroxylum; species Erythroxylum pedicellare. Next base: position 4,562 of record JAOQMP010039396.1, on the reverse strand, counting down.
CAACAATACTAAATTTCACAAGGTCATGGCCCTTAAAAACATATTTGTATAATTATTTAATAAGCTTCACAGTTGAACATATTTCAACATTTATATGACAATCAATTATCATTAAGAGTACTGATTGTGAGGAACCACCCACCTATTATCAATCTCATGTCTGCAAATTTTAGCTTTCCGACCATCGTCTCTTCATCTATATCATGGATAACTGTCTTCACCATGAACAATAAAAGGAGCAAAATTCTTGAGATAATGGTTTTTGGACACACCATTTCTCATGCAAGGGCAATCTTTATTCATATAACCACAAGTACCATAATCATATGCTTAATTTCAAGAGGATATAATCGTGAATTTTGATCAGGATCTAGTATTTCAGCATATATAATCTGATCATAAGAATATGGATTTAACAATTTAGAATGTGGCATAAGTATTAGTAATAAATGAGCATGAGGGAATCTATGCTTCTAAAATTCAATAACATAAACAAAAGCAATCACATCTCCAAAGATTTGTTTTTTTTTATCAACTCATTTTTTAGAATTTCAAATTTATCTATGAATAATTTAGCCAATAAATTTGGTTTATCTTGTGGCTTTTCATGAAATTTGAGATTGTCTTGTATCTCTATCTACATAGGGTTGCAAGTCATGGTGAGAAAAATATTTGGTTTACCATACTTTTGTACCAGAGCCATTGCATCAAGATAACATCGTTTTATGTTCCTTGGACCGCTGATAAATGAAGCTAAGAGCACAACTTGATGACCAATTCTAGATTCTTCTATTTGACCAATGGTAATACTATCCAAAACACCTTGTAGTATTTCTGTCCGTATCTCATTTTGTCTTTTTCTATGGAAATCAACCTGGGATGTTTCAATCTTTATATAAGGGCCCATAATAAATTGTTGAAGCAGTTTCAAGATATAGAGCAATATAGATTCATCATTTTCTCTCATTTGGAGCCAATAATAATAATATTCTCTAGTAGAAACAAAACCATCTTCACAGTATTCTTCATCCGCAACTAGTAGTAAAGAAGATGAATTTGATAAATAAAATGGTGGAATTAAATAATATTTTAAAAATGATAAAAAAAGAGAAACTTGCCTGTGTTTTCCACAGCAAACAATTCAGATGGATTAATAAAGGAGTTGAAATGAACATCAATTCCCTCATCCCAAACATTGTTCCTATTTCTCTTTGAAATTAACCACTTAATTCTGCGATGCCATCCAGATTAACCACGAAGAAATAAAAGAGGATATTGAAAGGGGTCAAAACATGCATAATAAGATTGAATTTTATAACTTGTACCCGAGTAAGTATAGACTTGGAAGTGATGACATTTATCAATTTGTTCATCATCAATCTCTGTCTATATAGCAGCCACTTGTGATGCAGTACGTGGATCAAGGCAAGGATAACAACTCAGCACTATTGCATGATTCTCACGTGACGGAATCTCCCTAAGACTTTGAAAGAACTTGGCATAAGGATTATCTTATAGAACTGCCATAATCAATTTTAATGTATTCTCACAAAGTTTATCACAATTGTTAGTCCTTCTTTTTAGTTCCTCATCAGTATCAAAGAAATAGAGTTAGATTCCAGATACCTTGCTAGTTGTTGAAACTAAACTATCAATGAAGTGATAAACTTGGCCTTCAACATGAAATGTATAAACCCCTTTCTTATTTTTTTGTTAGTTCTCGATCATACATGGCTCCATAGGAAGTAAAAGCTACATTGTTATTATATGTACGAATGTTCTTCCTAAAATGTTATGATTCTTTATCATTGTCAATAAATAATCATTTCAAAGCATACGACATCTGAGAAGAAACAATGGAAACTTGTCCTGATGAACAATAGAATGATGGAGATTCAAGATAAAATCTCTTTGCATGGCAATGTTCATAATTTGGAACAAAATGAAGTTGTTGAGACTCAACAGGTAAATTTTGCAACGATGCTAACTTTGACGAAGAACGATGACGGTTTATCCTTTAATATATATATAAATACGATGATCACTTTGTGTAGTAATAATATTACAAATAGTAAAAATATAGGTAAAAAAATTTATACCTTGATCTTCATCACATATCACTAAGTTAGGTTGAAATGGAAAAGAAGATATAGTTGGACAATTTGAATTATCACATGTCATATTACATGCATACTTTTGACATCTCTTGGCATTTCTATCCATATCTGAATGCAGACAATATTTACGTTCTTCATATATCGATTTATATTTTTTAAAATATTTAAATATTCGTGCTAAAAATATGTGAGAAATATATATATAAATCTATACTATTTATAACATTAAATATATACTATTAATATTATTAAATGAGAGATATATATATTATAAATATTATTGAACGATGCTTAGTTACATTAATAAAAGATGACTCAATTTTAAAATGTCAAAATATAACATGATAAAAAAATGAAGCAATAATCTCATTTTTATCGATCAATATAAGAGAATACATCTAACAAATGATAGATTTAATAAAGAGTTTATCAAGAACCAATAATATCTATTGTATCCGATAATATAACAAAATACATGCAACAAACCATATGTTTAAGAAAAAAGCTTAATCATACATTTAACAAAGAAGATAAATAAAGAACAAAAGCAATCATCATATTAATGAGGAACAAATAAAATGGATTTTTTTATAATAAATTTTTAGACAAAATTAGACATACCTAAATAACGCAATAACGAACAACATAAGATCGAACAAGAAGAAAACCTTAAAAAAATTAAGGTCAAATGTGATTAGGAAAAACAATTTCAGTAAATGAAATATTTAAAAGATTAATTGTGAATATAACATGACAGATATGCAAATAAAAGCTACTTAAAATTGTTTATCATGTATTTTGTACAGATATAATAATTGAAAAATAAATCCAAGAATTCTATTTAATGTTAGGTAGGAAAAATCCTTATCATTATATAAAGAAGATTAGATAACATTAATATAATGAAATGTAGCTTACTTTAAACTTTTTATTGTTGTAATTTATGATAACTAAGTTTTTTTAATTCATAATTATCCATATTTGAGATATAAATGGATTAAGTAGTACATGAAATTATAACTATGTATATTTATTGAAACTTAATGAAATAAATATTTTAATAATAATTTATAATTAAGAATATTATGAAAATAACAATAAAATTTAATAAATAAAATGCACAGCATGCATGATGCAAAGGGAATAAGTCATAATTAATAATAATCATAAATTGCAATGGTGACTGATAATATATAATTAATAATTTTAATAAATATTTAATTAAATTAACTCAATATTAAAAGACATGATTATGCTTTTTAATATATACAGTAATAGTTAACAAGAATTTTTAGGAAAAAGTTAGAATTTGTATACGATTATAGTTACAGAAGAAACATATAAAAAGGAAATAAAAGTTTACAATATAAACGTAACAGTAAAAGTTGACCATTATAAAAACACACGGTTGTGACTTATTGGTTACACCCGTGAATGCTTTAATATATAATGATGATTAGTAACTAATAATTGATAACTTTAATAATTATAACTTTCTTAAAAACTCCACTTCCAGCTGATGGTTGAAATTTTCATATAATAGTTGATGAAAAAAACTATAAAACAGTCGCATTTTAGAAACATCATCACAATATTATCCTAAATATCTAATACATTATCACAATATAATCCTAAAAAAGTAATATCTATTATCTAACCATATAAACATGAATATCATGGACTTCAATGACACCTGTGAGGTCTTTGATTTCAATACAGAAACTGATAAAAATTTAATAAATCGAACATTCAGAATTAGAATTAAACAATTCAATTAACTCTGTCAAAAACTCCAGATGATCATTAAAATTTTGGTATAACAGTTGACGGAAAAGAAATATAAAACAATTGCATTTTATATTTTACAAAAGATGATAATAATCAATGAAATATTATCACAATATTATCCCAAAAAGTATAATATATTACGCCACGAGATGATCACATGTAGAAAATTTAAATTTCACAAAGCGAACATTCAAAATCGCAAATGAAATTAATAAAAATTTAATAAACAAAAAAATTACGAAGAAGGGTAAGGAATAACTTACATATGGTAGTAATCTCTTGTTTGCTAAAACAGGAAAGCTGAGTTGTGTGGAATATAAAGACGTTGTTTAATTGATTTAGTAAAGAAATAATTATCATGTCACGTCTTTTAATTAGAAAGTGGCTAATTATAAATGACGGCTCGATTGACTAATAGATTAACATGTCATTTAAAATTTTTTAATTTTCAACATCTCAATAAATATATTATACTTTATTATAATTAATCAGTTAATAAATTTGTTTATTAATGATAATTTTCAGGGTATTTAATTTTAATATATACATGTGTCGCAGGTACATAATATATTATAATTAACCAATGAATTAATTGTCATTTAATTAATGAATTAAATAAGTATTTTTAATTAATTAATTGATTGATATTATTATTAT
>JAOQMP010039381.1:0-11510 GCA_027563575.1 Erythroxylum pedicellare | reverse complement strand
CAATATCTCATATTGATCCTTATTTATTAAATATCTTATATTTAATCATAAAGTTTCTCAAACTTTACAATCAAGTCTAGCTTGATTAAATTAACTTTGTTCTCTTCAACCCATTCTATATGTGAGACCCATTAGGTTCTCAAATATGTTAGCAATGATTATAAAATCTAATTTTAATTCATAATTAAAATTAGATAATTTAAAACTCCTTTTAATTTATCTTTAATTCTCTAATTAAATAATTTATAATTATAGATCAAGATTGACGTTTAGCAATACATCATGACTACTCAAATATTTAGGAATGTCAAAGTAGTTTTGACTAACCTTTCCATGTATAATTTTTTTATATAATTCAATCCTTTCATTATATAATGTTCCGATTAGGCATAGAGTATAGAATTAATGTCTACTCTATTTTGAGTCTAATCATATTAGTTCTCCGCCATTAGCTATTGATTCAATTAATAACATTTGTAAACTATTTACATAGCATCATTTCACCTTGGCCAAGGATTTCTTGAATCAATACTAATCGAGAACAATGAAACATTCTGCCTAATTACTTTAGGATGATGAATCCTATCTTGATCATTCAACTATCTCCATATTGTTCATGCTACATCCAATGACTACCGATTAAATGACTTATGATTAAATAGATCATAAGTAGTATCAAAATATAGGAATCCTTATACAAGATAACTTTGATGACCTCAAGTTAAAGGATCATTTATACAATCATCACAATAAGAATTCCATAGACATACAAGTAATGTTCCAAATGGATCTCATATCGAGTCTGTTTAGTGAACTTGTTTTCTAGCAAGTACCTACATGTTTATTTAAGTATCGCTATACTTTAGCCTATAAGATCGACTACTTCTTCTATGAGAAAAAACAAAATGCGTGCTAATCTTTTTATGTTATATTAATGTCCAATTTTAACAAGACAATGACTAGGAACATTTAGGAATAATACATAAATGCAATATAAATCTCATAATTATAATCTCATTATAATTTCATTTGTAATGTACAATTATCTCATGGACTTTATCATATACATCTAAACATGTACAAGATAATGAATGTCTTTAAATTATTTTTCACTAAACTACAACCAAAGTGATTGACTGCAGGGCATAAATCAACACCCATAACCTACGTTTCTTTTGCTATATTAGTTGAGATCTTGTAGTAATCAATTTCATATTTAATTACTACCAAACTTTCCTTTTTACTATTTGTTTTCCTTTCCTCCATCAAAGTCTTTAAATTCTTCCCCTTTTCTCTTGTCTCCTGTCTTTGTCTTTATCTCCATGTTCTTGATCATCATCTTCTTTTTCTTTTTGTTTTAGCCAGTTCTTTGCAAGAGCAAACCTACACCTCATAAGCAATAAAGCATTTGGAGGAGGAATAAACGGTACAACAACGAGAGGCTGATCTTTATTGCTTTATTGCTTATAAGGTGTAGGTCTTGCTATTGCACCATCTGTTCCTTGAGCTTTCTAATAACAATGAAGTTAAAAATTAAATAGGTTGTTTCCCAAATAAAAAGTTAATAAAACTTTTATATTCTTAGTTTTAAAAAGTGAGTCTTAACTTTGACAAGGTAAGGTGAGGCTTGCAGAATCAATAAATTACTATTAAATACAGTCATTTCATTGCTAACGTGACATCAAACTTGACAGTAAACTGACGATGTTAACTTTTCCATTATTTTAGGGTTATATTTAAATGTTTTCCCAATGTTAGGGTTTAATTTATACATTGTGAAATCTTAGAGTTAAATTTGTCGATTGGTGTTAATATTAGGGTCAACAGTGACCCTTTTGTCGAAATTTCCTATATACACTCATATAAATCTTTTTAAATTTTCTTACTTTATTTTAATCCAATCTACTCATATATATGTTGATTGTAAATTGATAATTATGACATACGATTATTTGTTTTAAAGAAGAAAGTAAATGTATTACCATTGTAATAAAAAGGAATTTAATAATTTTATAAGTTATTAAATGATAAATATATTATATGATTATATATCCAGACTTTTTATCACAATCTATGTAGTCTTTTTCATAAAATAATTGAAAATAACAAAATATATAATTAATAATAACAAAGTTTTAATGTTTTCAATATTTTTATTAAAATTAATTGACTAATGTACTTAAATGATGAATTAAAAAATTTGAATGAATGTTCAATTAAGTTCAAATAATTACAAAATCAGTTCATCTATAATCAATGTTCTTGTATGCAAACATAGTGAAAGAAGTTCTAGTTTCTTTATAGAACAACTTGTCTTGCATGGTCAACTATTCTCTCCTCCTAATCCTACTCTAACTTAACAACCTTCCTCTGAACCTTCTTCCATCCTTAATCTTTGCTTCTCGATTATGTTCTTAGTTTCCCCCTCCCATTTGCTAGATTACTTTACTTGCAGACTCTTCTCGGACCCTCATTCTTTCTCACTATTGTTTGATCTATCTTACTAATAATTACATGCAATATAAACTGCTATTAACTACTCACCATATATAGATATATCAGGTATTTAACTATCTCAAAAAGACTTTCCTTATTTATTTAAAGTTCCTGCAAAAGCCACTAAACCAGCTAAACCTCCTGGCCCCATATTGACCTTTGAAATAAGCAAACCTAATATGAACCATGCCTTAAAGATCTCAGAAATTGAGCCTAGAAAAACCACAGATAACCTAGTGGATAATACCTTAATGAGGAAGACTTAGGGCAAGCTCCAATTTTTCCCTTCATCAGCTATTGAAGGAAAATCATTATAAATAATTAATGCACTAGATTTGGAAATATTGACGGAAGGTATGAAAAAGTGAGAGTCTATCCTACTAGGATTCTTTATAGACAAGAGGCCCTCCTTTTAAGCCTTAAACCCTAGGCTGTATAGGTTTCCAAGAAGTGTTATTGAATGAGAAAAACATATTGTTATTCAAATTTAGTTTTATAGATCAAACACAAAAGATTATGGAAATAGGGCCATAACACTTTAATCATATGCCATTGTTACTGTAGGGATGGAAACCAAGTAATAGAATAGAGGACCAAAGACACAAATAGATTGCCATCTCGTCATGTATACATAATATACATGTGGAATGTTAGACCACTAAAGGACTAAGTCATATAGGTTTCACTTGGAATCCCTTACGTTTAGATGAAATCACTTACAAACTAAATAGAGCTAGTTTTGCCATATTAGAGGTAGCTAAAAAGCTGCCTAAGGTAATACCTATAATGAGATTAGATGATATAGGAAAGTTATTAAAGATTAGGTGATAGTTACTTATAGTTGGAAACTTGGAAATTTAAAGTTGAAGCAAACTTGGGTGCCTATATGGAGGAAATTCAAAACAGGTGAATTCAATGAGCTAAATCAATCAATGATGTAGGAGAAGAAGAGTCAACTCCTATCACTTCTTAAGGAAATAAGGAGGCAGGGGAACCATCCAAAAGAGAAATAGATAAGGCAACAACATAGGGATTTTTAAATCAAGCCAAGGAAACTATTGTTGAATTCACGGATAATGGAGATAGGTAGAGCACATTAAAAATTCTAAATTTTTAACCCAGGTGGATCAGATTTAGGAGGAAGCACCAGAGGAGATTGAGACAGACTCTAGCTTTAAGAGGGTTAGAAGAAAGAGTTTCAAGAGGAAGAAGAATTCTTCAACCTTACAAACCTAACACTATACTAATATGGAACATTAAAAGGAAATGGTAGCTTATCATATGCAGGAATCTAAATCTTTTTTTTATTGGTCTCTTATACACAAGAGTAAAGGAAAATAATGGCTCTAAGCCTCAGTTTTTGAATGGCAATTGAAATTTCCTAACAAATCATAAATATTATTATAATGGGAGAATTTAGTGGCAAATGACATAAGGGAGATATATGTTCAACCAAATCTAATGGAACAACAATTAATCCACCTTAAAGTCAAGAAGAAGAGTAATGTTGTAAGTCTATAAGTTTTAATTATCTATACATTCAATTGTATATTTCAACATGTATGCTTATGGGATAGCATGCATAGTACTAGAATGGAATGTATGAGCCTTGCTTAATTACTGGGAACTTTAATTGCATGGTATATGCAAATAAGGATAAAAGGGGAAACATTTGTCAAAGAAATCATATAGGAGAGTCAAAGGATTGCATAAACTAGATTCTAGTCACTAATTTGAATATGGAAAGTCAATTATTCATATGAAATAATAGATGATAAGGCAATGGGGTAATTAGAAAGAAGCTTGATAGGCCAATCGTTAATGGAGCCTAGTTACAGAGTTTCCCTAAAAGTAAAACCTCATTTAATAACAATCTTTTATCTAACCATAACCCAATACTCATTCAAAATATCTTCAGTCAATAAAAAAGTGTTTTCATTTTTAAATTTAACAACTTTTTGATTGGATTGGATGGGTTCAACATACCTATTATTAGAGGAGTTAATTTACGAATAGATGGAACTAAAATGTTCATTAGTGTAAGAAAATTGCAGATTATGTGTAGTACCTTTCTCTCTTAAGACACGTACCCGACATCCTGAATGATGCCCAAGTACGTCCCCCATAAGGGTGGTATGCTAGAATGGTCAAACTCTCGAAAACTTAGTACAAATTTTTTTTAAATAGTACAAGGGTACGCGGAAATCAATATTCAAATTTGGGCATATACGTTCATTTCGTAAACCTCGAAAACACAATTATTATCACACTTAATCGATCTCATTTGCAACACATTTCAAACTTCGAAAGTTATTACATATAGAATTATTTAGAAACACATTGTCCAATATTAACGGAAGACTTAATTCAATACAATAATAAGAAAACAAATGCAAGTCTGATCCTGACCTCTATCTCTCACTTGAATGTAGTATTTGTATTTCCGTTAGCCTAACGGAGTAACTCTTCTGAGCTTGAAAAATACTGCAAATTTTGGGTAAGTTTTTGCGAATTCAATGAGTGACCATCCTCGATGGCTCACTCAATCATATAGCACATCAAAACATATAATCACACAATACCTATCACTGTATCAATTCCTCATATTGAGTCACATACATTTCATATTCATTTAGCTCATATTTCACAATCTGAATTCATTCAAGCAATTTATTTCAACCATTTAAATCATACATATCAATCATCAAACAATCATATGAAGTGTTTATGCAATGCATATGAGACTCCTAATTTTTATTGTTTTGACCGAGTGCCTTTTTGTCTAACCCATATCCCTTAGTGGATACCGGGCTGGCCTATATCCCTTGTGGATACTGAGCTGTATCGGATAATGTCCCATATAACTTAGTGGATACTGGGGACATTCATAACTGAACTTGAGACTCTTATTACAGTCTAAGCTTTAAGCTTTTTTTCAGTAGCTACTCTAGTCACAAAAGCTTTTATATTTCATGCATTCATGTAATGGAATGCATCACATTTACATCTTTTCAATCAGTCACTTATTTCCACTTTGCACATGTCATCGGACCTTAGTTCGACATTCTAGCATTTAAGTTGAGTATCACTTTTGCATTCATATGCATATTCACAATTTTCTTTCGAAACTAGGTCTGGCATTTAACGATCAAATCATGTAGCACATATTTCATCCAATTCATATACAAGTAGCACTTTAATATCGCATTCAAGTATTAGAAACCTCAAACCTTTATTGTCTAGAATCAATACAATCACATTCACATCTCATTCATAATCACTCAATGCATCATATAAACAAAACAAACAATAAATAAGACCATCTAGGTCTACTCACAGTACGATGGTCTACTCATAGTACGCTTCAGATTAGCATTTTCTTCCAAGATCTGGAAATGTCTGAATGCAGACATTTATCCTGCACATCACAATTATGCAATACACACATTGCACACACTCATTAATAACTTTGCACAATTGTAAGCATTCATTTATGCACACGTATGTATATGGAATAAGTACAATGTATGCTCAATGACAATTCCGAGTATTGCTCTATTATTCTTGCCACATACCATTTGTATTTCCAAACTCACATAAGTGCCATGTATACTTATGGTTTATGCCTTAATAAAATAATTAGAATCAAATTCCATAACACAATGAATCATTTCAGGTTTTTCCAAAAACTGACTTTCGGGTCTACTGTTCTTGATCATTTAGACAATGAAACTAGGCAAATTTGAGAACACTTTCTTCTAGAAAATTTTCCCCATTCTTAAGTTTCGAATGACACCAAGATCATTCAAGTTTAGTATTCCAAAAGTTATACTCCAAATAATTTCAGACTATTCTTATACTGAAACAGTGCCCTGCACTCAACTTCTACCTGGAAATTGAAATTCTTAGAGTCCAAATTAGAATTTGATTTCTCAAAAAATTTGTACCTCTATGTCTTTAATGTATGTCAAATCATAAATTATTCCATTTGGATAACTATAACTCAATATATCACCAAAATACCGAAGCATGTTTAAGGTACAGGAAAGTTGGCCACGGCGAAGCAAGAAGTTAGTCGCGGTGAACTTCTCCCGAGAAGAATTCTTGCAAAATTTTCACAAGTTCGCCATGGAAAAGCCAACAGTTGGCCATGTAGAACTTTTCTGGAGAGGAATCCTAACTGAATATCTCATAAGTTCTCCGCGGTGAAGACAAGAGTTGGTCACGACGAACTTTCACAGAAGCATACCCAGTTTTTCAACTTCATGTCATATTTTGAGACTTTTAAAGACAGAATTTTAATTTGATGTCTCATGAAAAATGTATCCATATGTCTTTGGTTTGCTACAAATAAAAAATCATTCCATTTGGATAATTAGAGAAAAAGTTGTGGCTAAAACACAGAAGCATACTTAGTGAACAACATTTTCCAGATCATCTTCCAATTTTGATTTTAGATTTTACCCCAACACATCTTAGAATAAGATTATTCTTTCTACTTCTTTTACTCCTCATTCTCAAATCTATTTCAACTCAATATTACTCACAAATAAGTCATGATCTATATTTGATCACCAACTTAAAAACAGAACATGTACATATACCATTCATAATTCAATTTTTTTCTGCACTTCTTTCTGCATCCATTAAGAATTCATTCTAAATCAACTCTATATCCATTTATGAATCATTAATCATCATACATGTAAAAGCAAGACATGAATCTATCCACATTACTCACTCACATTTTTGTATATACCCATCCTCAATTTATGACATTTAACCTTCAACTATTATCAAACATGCTTCATTCACCAAAGCCATGAAAGATAATGTTTAACTTACTTGATTAAGCTCCAAGATTCTTCAAAACTCTTCAAGATCTCTCACAAACCTAGATTCCTTCTCTCATACACGATTTTCACCTTTTTAATGAGGAATAGGTTGAGCCTTTTAGCAATAAGAAGAAGAAGACCATGAATCTTGAAGAAGCAAGGTGCAAGAGTTGAACAGAAGTCAACACGATGAGGGTGAAAGTGAATGTCGTGGGTGAAGGAGAGGGATGGAGAAGATGAAGAAATGAAGAAGTTGGAGAGGAGAAGTGTGCTTCGTGAATGTATAAATGAAAGACCATAATGTGGGTCTTTTACTTAGTGAATTTTGTGATTTAAACAAGTAGTGGGGCAAGTGACATGTAACATGATCTTTTATTTAATTAGTCCATTTTATCTCCAATTTCTAATCTAATTAACTCATAATTTTCAATGGCACTTGTCATTAAATCTTAAAGTCATTTTTCAAAATTTCCATTTCCATTTGACTATTATTTTTTTACCATTTAACAATCGTTTGCCACTTGGCAATTTTCCTAGTCCAAACATACCCAAAAATTTCAAAAATTTCTAAAAATTATAAATCAGTAATTATAATCTCCAAATCAAATTTTCAATATAATCAAACCACAATTTCCAATCAAATCACATTTGCAAAAAATTATACCCAAAAAATGTCAATGAATGCATGTACAGTCATTTTTATGTGCAAAATTTGCTATTCATGTGTGTGTGTATGCTACATTATGCATGAGCATGAAATACATTTTCTTCTAATCTCTCATTGCTATTTTCTCAATTACCAAAATCTAGAGCTCTAACCCTTAGTATGGGAACGGGATATTACATTTCTTCCCTTTTAATAAATTTCACCCTCGAAATTATTTTCTGATTAATCAATATGGTAGGGGTATTATTTCCTTATGTGCTCCTCCGTTTCCCATATAACCTCATCACTCGAATACTTTCATCCAAATGACCACAGTCGATAGACTCACTATGTCTTTCAATCACTTATTTGGTCACTCACTATCTTAACTAGTGACTTAATATATCTCAGATTATTCACAAATTTCACTTTCTATGTCGACATTACATCTATGTCAGATCATATCAATATTTCTTAACATACTCACATATCACACATTATAAATCTAAGACATCTTTGTTCATACTACAAACTCATATGATAATTGTCCTATTCTCACAATAATTTCATATGTACCAATTTATGTCGGGCTTAGCTCCCTTTTTTGTAACTTGAACACATCTTGCTAAGGTGATGCTTTCAGAAATATTTCATCTTTTTCTTAATATTTCATATCTCTTCAGTGTTAATATACTTAACTCTTATGTCTGTCTCACCATATTCCATAACTTCGATGCTAATCCACCTAATTCATTTGTCTTACTTGAGCCAATTAATTCTTATTACAAATTCATTTCATTCATCAATAGTATCTCGAATCAATCATGGCCTTTAACCATTTTTAGGCCCTCTTCATTTCATTGTAAGGTGAACCACTCTTTTTGTCGTATAACGCCTCATATAGTATTCTAATGATATCACTATGCTAATGATAGTTATGCTTAAAGTCAATTAAAACTACACATTGATCTCATGGTCCTACAAACTCCAAAATATAAGCTTTAAGCATATTTCCAACAGTTAAGAATGTTGGCAACTCATACATGCAGTGACTTGATTCTATATTCTTAGCCACTAAATGTAGTTTTAGCGTATTCCTACTAGGATGTATAGGTTAGGGTATTATTTCTATTTTCTCTAATAGTCTCTTTGTTTAATCATCTTTATCGGGTACACATTCTTCTTATTTCAATCACAAAGTATCATTTTTCCTATTTAAACCCAAAATTCATATTCATTTTCAATTACTTAAGAAGATTCATAGATTCTGAATCCTCAATTTAGGCTTTGGTAAACTTTTCATATGAGACTGATCTTAAATTCAACAGCTAATAGTACTTTGATTTGCCTAAAATTTAACTCAACATTCTATGCTCTTCATTGGACTAGGATTGGTAACCTCAACATCTAAATTTGTGATACACTATTATTGAATTTTCTTTTCAATGCATCAGATTACAACACTAACTTTACTGGAAAATACGCATTTGTACCACTTAATCTTCTAGTAACTATATCCATTGTCTCAGTCTCATTTTTAATTCTTTCAAATTTAATAATTACCTCAACTTAAATGATCTGTATAAATTTTGAAATGAATCTGTATATATAATGTCTCCAAACTTTCAAGCAATCACTATTACAGCAAGTTTCGATTTATATATCAAATAATAAACTCATGAGACTTTAATTCTCTCCATGCATATGAAATCACTTAATTAAGCTGTATTGGATTAAATCCTAATTACTGGTGCAAAACATCATTATATACCATATAACCTCCAAATCTAAATGATATAATTAACATCGATGTTGTAATCAATCGGTGTTTTAGTTCCTCAAAAATTTTTAAATTCGTCAGTCTATATGATCGACACATTTTTCCTTATAAGTCTTAACAAAAGGGCTAAGATTAGTATGAACTCCTTAACTGCCTCTGGTAGTATCCCATATATAACTAGTTTAAGAAAACTCTGGACCTCATATATATTCCTCGACATTTCTTACTTCTTCATTACCTCTATTTTCTCTTTGGGTCTCTAAATATGCTATGTTCAGATACTATTCGACCCAACATTTTATTGATCAAGATAAGATTCACTTTTATGGAACTTGGCATATAATTGTTTCTACTTTCATGATATGTAGGATTTACCTCAAGTATTCAAAATATTCTTCTCCACTTTTCAAACACATTCAATATATTATCTATGATCATAGTCGCTAATTGATCCAATTTTGCTTGGATCGCTTTAATCTTCAATACCATAATACTGTTGAGGGCATTGTTAACTCAAACAGATATTGCCAAAACTCTATGTGCCCATGATTAGCCCTCATAATTCCTTAAGTAACTAATTCCTCAATGGGGTAATATTCTCTTATATTATTTTCAGTTTCCTAATTAACTTCTTCTCTCAAATGATTTTCTCAATTCATTTGATTTTCTTTGATTTTCACATGGATTTATTATAATTCCTGCTCATTCATACTAATTTCTCCACACATTTCAATTTATTTGCAATAGTAACTTCCTATGTTGGTAACACATTCATTATATCTGATTTGTACCTCTTGTACAAATTTGCATAGAATATAATGTGGACCTAGTTCTCCTCACATTAGCAATAATGTCACCTTAAATTCAAGAATCCAATCACATAGTTGGATACTCTATATTAACCAAATGCATACATTGTCAGTAGCATATTCTACATCTTATGGTTGAGTCTTCGTTAGGACTAAGACTCCAATATTCACTTTTGATTCATTACGTAATGATTTCTAATTTATTCCTTCATTGATCATTCTTAAGAATAAACTATCTGGTCTGCTTAATCTAAATTCGGTAAAATTCTTATTCGAAAGAAGATTTCTTATTTTTATCATCTATATTATTCATGTAACCTTTATCACTCCATTGTTTCCATTATTACTTATTACACATTCTTAGTACCTCAAGAAGATCAATTTCTATTGTTTCTTATAAGGTCATAATGTTCTGGTTACCAAAACTTGATGAAATAGTAGACATCATTATTGTCATATATACTTAGGTGTATATCATCAAGGTCATCCCATTCTATCCAGATATTTATTTCTGAGAGATCACCAATTATCTTACAATAGTAATACTTTGGTCTCAATTAATCTTAAACAATGTTTCTTTCTTTATCCTTTCCCACGATCGGGGTATCCCTACAACGATCGTGACAGAAACCTATTTTTGTCGGGCCACCATTATGCCCTGCACTTTCTTCCTTGTGCTAACACACATACTACCATTAAATATACTCTAATTTTCTAGAATTTACCTCTTTTAGTACTACATCATTTCATGATGATTCAACTACCATATTGAGTGCATTTGCTCTTCACATTTGATTCTTCATTTTTTCATTTTTTTCATTCTTACATAAAATTCCATCTTATATGTGTTTCTAACTTTCTCCTTATTACACATCATTCATCTCTTGTAAAGTCAATTATGTCTATTTCATTCCCCTTTTATTCTTTCCTCATTTCTATCTCAT
>JAOQMP010039365.1:0-11511 GCA_027563575.1 Erythroxylum pedicellare | reverse complement strand
GCCAAAGCTCATTTTCAAGAGGATACTATTCCATTTGATCATTTATCTTAATTTATCCGTTTCTATTCCCAAAAATCTAAAATACTTTCTACACATTTTTCTCACAATTCATTTAATTTTGTTAAAAATTTTAAGACCAAAACCCCCTCCTTACCAAATTAGCTTGCATTTCATGACATATAAGTTAGTTTAGGTCCATTTTAGGTTTTGATTAAGTGAGACGACCCGAGGTTGCATGCTATATTGCAATCCTTGGAATTAAATTTTTTATTTGACCTCTAAGGGTAAGAACAAAAAAGCTTCAAATCAATCTTACTTATGTAGGAATTTGTGAAAGGATATTGCAAGAAGATTTGAAGAAAAATTGTATACTAAAAAATGATCTAAAAAGGCCTATGGCAATGTTGACTCAAATTTTCTGAGCAACATTGTGAAAACACTATAGTTTCCTATTTATGTTCCTTCTTTGTGCCTCGGTTCACCTTTATTGTTATAGATATTCGGGTGGAAAATCCAACTGGGGTTAGAGAAGGGATAATCATATCCTTCAGCACTCCTCCATTTAGCATCCTTATGAATAGGGAACCTTCCAATTCCTTCCATAGCACAAAAGGCATAAGACAAGGTGATCCATGTTCACCTTATATTTTTAATATTTAATGGAATTTTTTTAACAAACTATTGAAAAGGATCATTGATAGAGCCAATAATTTTAAATATCATACTCTCAAGGGTGGATAAAATTTGCCCCACTACTATTATGAACGCCTTTAATATATTCATCAAATTGTCTAGTCTCTAAGTTAACTCTTATCAAAACTCCTTCTATATTTCAAAAAGTGATGAGAATCAAAGTGATATGGTTGAACTTATTACTGGTTTTAAGGAAACTCCTTTACCTCTCACATATCTTGAGATTCCTGTAACTACATCCATATTGAATTATAGAAGTTTTAGAACTTTAATTTGCAAGATAAAAGTTAGAATCATAAGCAAGAGTATGAAGACTCTTTCTCTAGCTAGTAAAGCCCAATTAGTCATTGTTGTCTTATCTTATATTCATATTCACTCGGCTACTCATCTTATAACTCCAACATCTATGATTAAAACAATTGTAAACTACTTAAAAGATTTCTTTGATCTAGAGCAAAAGAAGGGGACTACAAGGTTGACATTAAATGGTATGAGGTGTGCAAAACTAAGAAACATGATATTTTGAATATAATTCCCTTGAAAACTTTAAATTCATATATACTTGTTAAAAGACTTTGGGTACTAATAGACGGTCATGAATCGCTATGGAATACATGGGTTCATGAATATTACATCGACAACAAAAGCATATGGGAAATTGATCTTTCTTATAGAAATGCATCTCCTACTCTAAAAGTGATAATCAGAATGAGAAGCATAATCAGACCATACATTAGGAAGCAAATTGACAATGACAAAGACACTTTTTTCCTAGTATTGTAACTTAATGTTAGGTTGTCCACTTAACAGTAAATTTGAACTTTAAGATCTTAAAAAAATCATTTTAATCAATCAAAAATTTTCCAAAGCCTTAGGGTATGTTTGGTTAGGGTTTATTAATGAAATGGAATGGATTGTGATATTATTCCATCTTTTAAGAGGAGGGTTTATAATGGAATGGAATGGAACGACATGGAAGAGGAGGGTTTCATATTACATCCCATTCCATCCTAAACAGTAAAAAAGAAAAACCTCCAATTTGGGGAGGTTTAGGATAGAGTGTAAAATGATAAACAACTTTACACTATATTACATTATAAACCTTCTATCTAAACAACATTTCACTATATTATATTATGAACCCTTTCATCCCTCCTAGACAACAATTTTCTAATATTACATCTATTTATATTCCATTCCATTATATTAAAAACTTTACGGCCAACCAAACATAACCTTAGAGTTGAAGAATGAGATAATACTTAAGCTAAAAAATAGCAACATGCAGATGGAAATCAACAGATTGGTCCTAAATAACATTACAAATGATAGCAATTGGTGGTGTCTGGACTCTAAGGGTAACTTTAGTAATACATCATGCAGAAAATTATTCCAATAAGACTATGTATATATAACATGGTACATATAGTTTGGTGCAAATACACCCCAACCAATGCTTTCATAAATTTATAGAGAGCCATCTTAGAGAAACTTCCCACAATTGACAAGTTAAATAGATTTAACTATCTAGCTAATAGATGTTATCAAGTGTGAATACACTTTTGGAGCATAAAGAACAAATTTTCAAAAGTCAAACATCAATAACCCTCCACTGGAATGGAAACAAATCATCACCAAGAGTATAAAGTTACATCTAATTAGAAGAGACTACCTATGGTGCTATTACATTGCTCTATCTTATGCAGTGTTGCATATATGGGATGAAAGAAATAGGCTCATTTTTTTCTATAAGAAGAAAGTTTTGAGATATTCAGAAAGCATATTAATGAAATCAAAATCTATATCAGCATTCTTAAGGAAAAGCTATCACTAAACACTGATTATATTAATAGTTGGAGCACTGAATAAGTTTGATTCGTGCTTCATGAATGTTGCTTAAAAATTAGCAAATCACTGTTAAATTTTATAATCTCCTACAAGAGCATACATACTATTTTGTCTTATCAGCCTTTCATGGCTTAATACAATTACATTCTTTGAAAAAAATTCTCCTAATTTACTTCTTTTCCTTATATAGGCAAAAATATAACTTAAAATGACAAGACTTCTCAATTTAAGTATTAAATCCTTTAAAATTAATTAAAAAAAGCAATATAGTATGAAAATATTGTGAAAAATAATATGTCTAGCATAAGCCAAGCTACCCCACATTTAAGCAATTGTTTGTGTTTAAGAAAACCAATCCATCATTTAATCTTAAATGTAAAACAACTTAAAAAAAATGCTCAACTTATTAAACATACTAATGAAAACTCTTTATTAATTATTCAATCATAAATGATCATTAAAATGTTATTCTACCAATTACTTGGATCAATTAATAAGATGGTCAATTTACTTTATGACTCTTCAAACTCTAACCTAAATCAAAGAATTAATCCCATGCAAAAAATAAACATACACAAGACACATGCCTCATCTTGCAAATAAATTCACGTCCTTTTTATTATTAAAACTTAAACTTTAAAAAAATCATTTGAAGCTAGTTTGAAAAGTTGCCTAGTCTTTTTACACGAGACTAAATAGCTTATCATAAATATCCTAGGTTCCTCAATGAGGTCACTATCTAAAATGGCTACTAGAACTACTCTTTAACTTCAACCTTTTTATTGTTACAAAGACAAGTGAATTTATTATACTCTTTTATTCACTTGCTACTATTATTTTTCTCTTTTTTTTATAATAATGACACACAAAAGAAGTCACAATTACCTATACACGTATACTTTACACAAAGAACATCATAATAATCTTTGGGTATTCATTCTCCAAATTTTTAAGGCAAATCAAACTCATTTATTCATCAATATTCATAAATAGTTATATAAGAAATTCAATTCACTAAAATAATCAAATTCATAATGAATTATGCCTAATAGTATGGTTTTAAAGAAAAATAATTTTCTAAAAAACCTATTATTAAGAAAATAACGACAAAATTGATAAGCTTGAGTATACTTTTATAAATCTATATTCCCTCCCCCGCACTTAGGATAAACATTGTTATGAATGTTTTCATTAGACATAATGAAAATGAGTCATAAATGATAGAAAGTACTTCAACTTTCCTATTTTTTAGACATATGGTCAAACTAAGATATTAATCCATTCCAAATATGTTTCATTGAAGTGCTAAATGGACTATCAAAAGGACTTAGGATAAAAGGTAAGTGTAAATGAAGTTAAACTATCAAAAGTATCTATATACTTAATCAAGAATGTTCACATAAAGCAAAAATTAAAAGAAAATACAAAATACAAAAATATGTTAGAAGTCCTAAGGAAGTGGTGGTATTAGAAGTGACGTATAGGGTATTATTACATACTGGTCCTCTAGGTTCTTATACAAAATTATCTCCATTTTTCTCCCTCTGAAGGACTCGATCACCACTATCCTTAAGTCATCATCTACAATAATAATCTCCTCTATAATTGGCGTAATAGTGTCTTTAGGCTCTCTAATATCTACATCTATAACATGCTCCTTAACAGCTTATGACTTGGGCTTATCATGCTCTCTAGAATCTTCAGGCTTCTTAATCTCCTTAGACTTAGCTCCATCTCCTTTCAAAACCACTGGTAAATACTCCATCTCTAACCATGCAGTTGTCTCTTATATATGTACTAGTAGAGATTGAATCTCCACTCCCATATGTTGCACTATATACACTATGGTATCACACAACTAGTGTATAACTCCTTGATAAATGTGAAAAATAATTGGCTGAGAAATTGGTGCAAATAGTGGTGTGGTAGTGGTAAGAATCTTTGTCAAGTGCTGTTGTCTGATCTTCTTAAGTAGACACCTCCTTATTTACTCATGGTGGTGCACCAACCAGTACAAAATGTTATCCTCGATTG
Source organism: Erythroxylum pedicellare (assembly GCA_027563575.1). Classification (NCBI taxonomy): domain Eukaryota; kingdom Viridiplantae; phylum Streptophyta; class Magnoliopsida; order Malpighiales; family Erythroxylaceae; genus Erythroxylum; species Erythroxylum pedicellare. The sequence goes on along the minus strand of JAOQMP010039365.1, from coordinate 6,936 downwards.
TTCATGTTTAGCTTGACCATCTATATTACCCTGATCTAATGTCATTGGTGTTCGAGTGGCTACCATTATGAGATTTATATCCACCAAATAAATGCCTAGCTTATGCATCAAATGTGTAACAACTAAGCCTCTATCAATGATCCCAAATTTGGTCCTACCAAAGTAATCTTAGACTAGGTGTATGAAAAGTATGTTGAAGTCCATCCTCTACTTCTATTACATGTAGCAGAGTAGGAATAAATCCCTCTTGTGATGAATTTAGTACTACCCTCTTGCACATAATGAATGGACTAAGACCTTATGCACGAATATCATTTTGGGCAACTAGAGCCCAGATGCCTTGGATTTTTAGGAAGATATAGTTGTACAATTTTTGACAATTTTTAGGAGCTCCTCGCATCAGTATCTAAGAAGTCCTAGTTGGTATAGATCCTACTCAGTGTTAGTGTTCACATATATTATTCAGTCTATAATCTAATATGGACTGCAAACTTGTTGCAGATCAAACTATAGTCCACACCTCCTAGTCTAAACTGGAGTACTGATACGTCTACTCAAAATGTCTTTGTGTCATCTATCTCTAGTGTGCATATAAACTCCATTATAAGCTTGTAATATATTGATTCATAATAACTGAAGATGTTATACCACTTGTTAAATGGAATGATCTATTATATTATAACCCATCAATGAGAATGATATGTCTAAGGATGGTCTAATCAATAAAATAGGGCACTTTGAATAGTTTAGTGCAGAAGGCTTGGTATCTCTTTCAATGTGCCTTAGTAATAAAATGGAGCAATGGCTAATCTAGTTGTTACTGCTCATTTGTAGATACTTTTGGCTCTACTAGATATGGTAGCAATGTTGATGCTTTTCTACACTAGCCTCTTCTACCTCTTTGGGATAGTGGTATGTGAGAAAGAGGTAGTAGTCTCCACTCTGGTGCTCTTGCAAGATAGGTGTTATGCAGGTCTCCTGGATGGTCTAGGTGGTCCTTTGGTCTTTTCCATATAATGATACTTGAAGAAAAATAGAAATAAGATCATCAAAATAATAAATGATATCACATGAATACGTAAGTGTGGTGTATACTATAAAGATATACCAACATAAGAATAAGCCATTAAACAGAAAGTGATCAACTTAAAATAACCATTTATCATGTTTCCATTATTTATGCATATTATCATTTGTTACATCCTATAATGATAAATTATCATTCCCTACATCTTTTGGTCCAGTATGAAGCCTAAATTGACCAATCCTTATAATTAAGACACTAAAGTAATTTACATTAGCCACAATTAGAATCTAGGACTATAAAGTATATATGAGTCCCTGTTCATACATTTCATTTTTCGAACACCCTAAAAATAATGCATAATGGATACCTAATCAATGAATGAACATATGAAATAATTCATAGTACCAATTATTCCAAAATGCATCTAAATAGTGAAAATAGGAGTGTAATAAAAAAAATACCTTGTGAAGCTAAAAAGTTGGTAAATAAAAATCTCAATGTGTACAAGGGTACTCTATGTATGATTAAGGAGAGTTGAGGGTAGTTTATCTCTTTAAAAGCTAAAAGAGATTGAAATTTTGGAGAAAATTGAGAAAGAATATGAGTAGGAATGAAAAAACATGTGGGTGTATGCTTTTTATAAGGCCCTATATAGCATCTACATGATATTATGTAGGTTTCATGTAGTTATAAACAAGACTGTGTTTGTAATGCAAGGGCATGTTATTTGTATTAATGCACCTTAGAAATAGGGAAAAAAACAATTATGAGATATATGGGAACCTACACAAGACCATATAAATACCATGTATAAAAGTGATATTCTCTACTTCTTATATCTCTGATACATGGGCTTAAACATGAGGGCATCTATGTTCATTTTAGGTTATGTTTTTACATAACATGTTGTAATGTTACGCAAAATAAACTAGACCTACAACTATAGCAATGGTGAGTCTAGGTCGATCCCACAGAGAGTGTTCAATTAGCTTTTATTATGAAAAGAATTGGTGTTTAGGTTAGGGGCTTTTTGCTTATTTTCAATAAGAAAATAAAATGAAGCTAAACTAACAAAAACAAATTAAATCAAATAACCTAAAAATGATGAAAGTGATGAATTCGTTAGGGACCTAGTCATCGGTTCAATCTCGACCTACATACGGTTGAACATATTTCATTGAATTATTGTTCTTATACCTCTCTTAGTAACTATTAAAAATAGGCTAATAGTAAGCTCTGTTAACCCTGGCTTTCCCATAGGTCTTGTTTAATTAAGAAGAGCTTGTTAATTAAACCTAGCTATCAAACAACTTAATATAATCTCTCTAGATTTAATTGGATAGCTGAATTATGATTTAGGAAAATAAATTAATTAAGGCAAAAACCATATAAGCTCAAGTCATTTAACCTAGTTCATGTTATCCCTAATGATTCAAAACCATTAGTTGCCACAAATGAATTTCAACATAATAATTACGAATTATATTGAAGATTCTAGCCATGGGTTCTTACATAAAAATAATCAAATAGAGCATTTAATCATTCTTATATAATACCTAAACATTAAACATAGGATAACATAATCAATCCCTAAGAGAAAGAACAACAAACAATGAGAGAAATGCTTAACTGGGTCATTAGCGTCGATGACCTCCAAATTAGCATCAAGACCTCTACCCCTTCATCTTCTCTATGGGTCTCTAAGTATAAGCCAAGAATATATTTGCTTCTATGGAAAACCTAAAAGATATGTTGATAATCGTAGGTTTATCGCGTCTATCCAACCCCTAAAAGAAGACGTCCCATTTTGCTATCACCATGTGTTTATTTTTATATGATAACTTAGGGTTAAATGGGACAACTGTCTCTCTTCTCACAATGGTGCAAGTTATGTAATGAGTATGACTAGTATGTCACACCCATAACATACCATTACATGGGTATGAGAGTGGTCTCATACTTATGCAAGACATTGCACAATTGTGAGACATGCTCACGACTGTGTAACTTCACCAAATGGCTATGAGCCACTTCATAGTTTCCATTCTTTTCTTCTTCACTTTCATGCTTTATCTTGTCCCTTCTTCCTATAGTCTTTTCTTTTTCTTGCTCCATCAAGACTATAGAGTGTAAACATTGAAAAGATGGCTCAATGAGTATGCTTTCAGGTCACTTTAGCTCCTTCGCTTCTAAAATGTACCTAAAATCAAATATAAGCTAAAATAAGTGTCTTAAACATTTTAAGGCATTAATCACTAAGTGTAATGGATTAAAGGTGTCAACATTTAAGAACAGGTCAAGTTCCCTACATTTAGCTTTTGATCTTCCTTAGGAAAATCATCAAAATTAAGATCACAGACTCAAAAACATTTACTCGATTCCCATATTTCCCAAGAATACATAATTATAAGTAAAGATGAACAACTTTCACAGCAAAAACTCAACATTTAATGCTTCTACTTATGATCAATCATCATTCATCACCTTTAGAACCTGAACAATCTAATGGTGGACTTGGAAAATGTATTTAACTAAAATACATCTACAGGTAAACACCATTGATGGTTATGCCATTCCACAACTTTGTATATCATTTCATTTCTCCACCACTAAGGTTCATATGCAAAATCATGAATCAAAGGACTTTTCAATGTTGTAATGTAAGCAAAGGTATGATGAGATGCATTTGGGATAAGTAGCATAAAAGCTAGTGAAACAAGAAAAACACCCAATATTACATCAAGTTCAAACACCATCATGCAATCAAAATTCTGTACATCAACTATGATGAATGTAAAAACCATGTTTCCTAACTCAAATTCAAGCTCTCATACACGAACCACTTCGAGCACATATCACTCACAAAATTTAATTATAAACAAGACTTTGTAAATATAGGGAGTGACCCTTAAAAGGAACATCTACCTTATATACATTGTACTCAAGTCACCCATTCCATACAACTTTAGGAGGAAAAACTAATAATGAGTAACTTTGTAAAATATATGCATTTCCTCCTTAATACTTTTATTCAAAAATTTTCTTTTTTTTCCTTTTTTTTGATTTTAATTCTCTTTTCTATTGCTTTTCTCTTTTTATTTCTTTCTTTTTCTTTATTTTCTTTTCTTCTTTAATAAAATTAAAAAGAAGTAACAGTAACAATGGAATTCGTAACATGACATTCTAACAATAACCAACCCACATATATGCACACCCCCGCACTTAGACTTTTGTAAATCCACAAACTCAACAATCAACAAATGCTCTACTAGCTTTATCGCTTGGGTAAGACATTTGGTTAAGTTTAATAGCATGTAATGTGGTTAATATAAAAAGAAAGGCTAATAAAGCTCAAGAGCGCTTATCAAAAGGAAAGTCACATATCAATGGGTAGGCTACTTGGCTAATGTAGCTTATAAAAACAAAGAATGCCTATATCATTTCCATGTTATTGCATATGATAAAACTATGGTCTTGAATAGAAAATCAAATGAAAGTCAGGATGTACATGTCATGAAGGTCAAACATAAACAAAGAGAATAAGACTGATATGAATGTGTTAGTTTAATAAGGCTCAAAATCTCACTGGTTTGTGTCTACCACTAGTCACTACCCTTTTAAAGATAATGTACATTAACCAATCACGGGAGAAAAAGTACATGCTAAAGTTGCCATTAAATTCTCTAGTCAATTCATACTCTAATCATAACTATATAGTCCTAGGAGCAATAGAAAAATGAGAAATTATTTGTTTGTTTGTTTTATTCTCTCTTTGTTTGTTTTATTATCTCTCTCATTTTCTCTAAAAAGTTAAAACAAGTAAGAACGAACAAAATTAAAAACACTCATGCGTATAAAAAGAAACGTGAAAATGTAAAGAAAAGAACTTGGGTTGCCTCCCAAGAAGTTCCTTTGTTTAATGTCACTAGCTCGACTCCATACTTTCCTTATGTGACAAAATTATGATCTTCGAGTGTTACAGTTCAAGCTTCCTCCATGTGAGGTTTTTTCAGATAAGACCTTAGTTGATAATCCTTCATATTTAGCTAATGCCCTATCTTTAGATTCTCAATCTCTATTGAGTCCCCACATTCTTGAAATATTTGGAATGTATCTTCACCTTTTTCTTCATTGTTCAATTTCTCCAACCTGCTAGGTAAAGGTAAAGAGTTAATCTTAATAACAAATTGGAACTCAGTATTTACCTTTGAGCTAAAAGATATATCCTTTTCTTCTTCGAGCTCCTTTCCCATTTCTTCCATATAAGCAATTCCTTAAGTAGTCCTCTCAAGATTTCCAAGCTCCTCTTCACTTTGTATGGCCTCTGCATTAATGTCCCTTGGGTACACCTCAGGTTGAGATAGTTGCACCTCTTCACTTTGTGATTCTATGGAATCGAGAGCCTCCATCATTTGACCCATCTAGCTTACCAAGTTTTGTACGCTCACTTTTGTCTCCTTCTAAAACTGCTAAAGTTATTACGGTATACTCTGTTGAAATTAAATATTGTTAGCAGTAAAAGTCTTGATAAATTCGTCCAGAGACATACCTAAATGGTAATAGGAAGCTTATGGCCTATACAGGAATTGATGTGCACCTTGCAAACTATCAAGGAAGTAATTTTGTTGATTATCCCATCCATAACTAAAGTTTATATGATCACTCCAAACATGGTTTTAAGATTAGGAATATGAGTTATAGAAAAATTTACTTCCATCCATATAATTTTAAATTTTTCTAACATTAAACAAGAAGTGAAAAGATCAAGAAATAAGAAAATAAAATGAAACTAAACTAATAAAAGCAAATTAAATTAAACAACCTAAAAATGATGAAAATGATGAATTCATTAAAGACCCACTCATTGATTCAATCTCGACCTGCACACAATTGAACATATTTCATTGAATTGTTATTCTTATACCTCTCCTAGCAAATATTAATCTTAAGTTAACAATAAACTATATTAACCTAGTTTTTCCTTAGGTCTTGTTTAATTAAAAAGAGCTCGTTAATTAAACCTAGCCATCAAAAAATCTAGAACAAGCTCTCTAGATTTAATTGGACTACAGCATTATGATTTAGGAAAATAGATGAATCAAGGACAAAACTACACAAGCTTGGGTCACTTAACCTAGATTATTTTATCCCTAATGATTCAAAACCATTAGTTGCCCAAATGAATTTCAACATAAAAATTACAAATTATATTGAAGATTCTAACAATGGGTTCTTACTTAAAAATAATCAAATAGAGCACTTAATAATTTTCACACAACACCCAAACATTAAACATAGGATAACATAATCAACCCCTAAGCGAAAGAACAGTAAACAATGAGAGAAACGCTTAACTAGGTCACCAGCGTCGATGTCACCTCCAAACCGGCATCAAGATGTCTAGCCCTTCATCTTATCTATGGGTCTCTAAGCATCAGCCAAGAACATCTTTGCTTCCATGGGAAATCCAATATAAATTAAGAAAATTGTACATTTTTCATGTCTATCCAACCCCCAGATGAAGACATCCCCTTTTATCGTCACCATCTATTTACTTTTATATGAAAACTTAAGGTTAAAGAGGACAGTTGTCCCTTTTCTCACGATGGTGCAAGGTATGTCACGGTTGTGACTGGTGTGTCATGCATGGGCATGAGGGTGGTCTCACGCCCATGCAAGACATTGCACAATCGTGAGACATGCTCACAACTATGCAATTTCACTTACTAGCCATAAGCCACTTCATAGTTTACATTCTTTTATCTTCAAATTCATACTTTGCCTTATCTTTGCTTATTGTAATCTTTTCTTTTTCTTACTCTATGAAGAGTATAGAGCATGAACATTAAAAAGATGGCTCAATGAGTATGCTTTCAGGTCATCTTAGTTCTTTCGCTTCCGAAATGTAC
>JAOQMP010039356.1:0-11511 GCA_027563575.1 Erythroxylum pedicellare | reverse complement strand
ATACTAATTATGCCCAAATAAGATTCAATATCTTATATTGATCCTTATTTATTAAATATCTCATATTTAATCATAAATTTTCTCAAACTTTACAATCAAGTCCAACTTGATTAAAATAATTTTAATCTCTTCAACCCATTCTATATGTGAGACCCATTAGGTTCTCAAATTTGTTGGCAATTTTAATTTATCTTTAATTCTCCAATTAAACAATTTATAATCATGGATCAAGATTGGCATCTAGCAATGCATCATAATCACCTAAATATTTTGGAATGTCAAAGTAGTTTTGACTAACCTTTATGTGCATGATTTTTCCATATAATTCAATTATTTCATCATACAATGTTCCAATTAGACATAGAGTATGGAATTAATGTCTACTCTATTTTAAGTTCAATCATATTAGTTCTCTACCATTAGCTAATAATTCAATTAATGACATTTGTAAACTATTTACAAAATTTCATTCCACCTTGGCTAAGCATTTCCCGAATCAATACTAATCGAGAACAACGAAACATTCTCCCTAATTACTTTAGGGTGATGAATCATATATTAATCACTTAACTACCTCTATATAGTTCATGCTATATCCAATGACTACCAATTAAATGAGCAATGATTAAATTGAACATAAGTAGTATTAAAACATAGCAATCCCTATACAAGATAACTTTGGTGACCTTAAGTCAAAGGATCACTTATGCAATCATCATAATAAGAATTCCATAGATATACAAGTAATGCTCCAAATGGATTTCTCACGTTGGGTATGTTCAATGAACTTATTCACTAACAAGCACCCACACATTTGTTTAAGTATCTCTATACTTTAGCCTATGAGATCAACTGCTTCCTTTATAAGGAAAACAAAATGTATGCTAGTCTTTTTACGTTCTATTAATGTCCAACCTTAATAGAACAATGACTAGGAATATTTAGGAATAATACCTAAATGTAATATGAATCTCATAATTATAATCTCATTATAATTTAATTTGTAATGTATAATTATCACATGGACTTTATCATATATATCTAAACATGTACAAGGTAAAGAATGTCTTTAAATAATTTTTCACTAAACTACAACCAAAGCGATTGGTTGTAGGGTATAAACCAAGAATCTCCTACTTACACTAAGCCAATCGTTTAAGTATATCATACTATATTACCATATGATGATTATTCTACTGCTAGAACAATGGCTTAATAAGAGAATTCTACAAGATTCTCTATAGTGAGCACTTGCTTAAATCTTACAACTCCCATCTTAATTATCATCATAATTAACAAAAAAATGCCTAAACACATTCTTGGATCTTTGATGAGACATTAGCTCCTTATACATGCCCAATGACTTTAATGTTCTACAGTATATTACTATCTTAAACAATGCAAGGAACCATATTAACTTCACTAAAGAACTTATTGATCTGATTAATTATTTCCACCAAATGAAAATTTTATTATGGCTTAATTGGCAACCATTGCTATATTGGAATCTTTCTAATCTTGAACGATATTTTTCTAAGTAAATAAACTTTAATTATGATTTATTTTTAAAGTAAATATCCTTGTCTCCTTGAGCTCAAATATCAACTTATACATAGAATAATGGATACTATTAACACTTCGCAGGTATTTGATATTTTAAATCCTAAACACCTTTAGTACATTATCTATATATTTGGATTTAGAATAAGTAAAAAACTTCCAATCGATCTCTATAGATCTAATTCCTAGAATTAAGTTGTTACCTTTTCATATTTAATAAGAGTTGTTCTTGGACAATTATGTTTTCAACAATTCAAAATTAGAATTGTTATTCTCTATAAGAAATATGTCTCCACATACTCCCATTGAAGAGGACAACCATACTCTCACTAACCTTCTTCTAGACATGATAAATTCACAATCATTTAAAAAGCAAACTCTTTGAATTCATCATGAAAGTGAAACCTTTCAACATCGTAGCCTTTCAATTATACCTCAAATGTATCAATAAAGGCAATAGTTCCAATTTGATGTATGGTCATGAGATTTGAACTTTTCAAATTTCATCATACTCTCACTACTTTTCTTGAGAACTATTCTCCTATAAGTATACATTGAATCACATAATTCGTTCAATTAGTTTGTAAGATTATATCCAACTCTTTAGATATTTTATAACCTTTTATTACCCAATTTAATTATAAACTTAATGAATAATATATGCTTCAACTAAGAATTACATCATTAAATCATTAACTTTGACTGTTTCAAAGACTTAGAATTTCATATTTAATATGGAATCTTGCTTATTGATTCAATTGGAACTATTGAAGGTAAGTTATTGTACTAGGCATCGCTATAGAAGAAATACTATTGCATCATACAATATCTCATATTGTAATTTCCTTGCATAAATCCATACTCTTATGAATTTAGTTATGAAGATATTCACTAGAGAATCTTATTCCTTGTAGATAACAAAAAATTTAAAACTTAGCAAATCGATCTCATCGAAATGTTTTAACATTCTCAATGCTTAATTTCTACTTAAATTTAAACATTTGAACTTTTCAAAATTTTAAATCATTATTTCATTTAATACATATGACTATATCACATAAAGTCATTAGTAATATAATGAAATATAATATTATCGTTTTATGAATTGTTATTTCATCCAATACATCACATGTATAAGATTTAACAATTCAATACCATCATCATCCTTTCACCAAAGGTTGATTTGGTTATTTTTCAACTAAATAAGTTTCATAAGTTCCATTCAATTCTTAATTAAAAGGATACATATATCTTAGTATGTATCTTTATGATTATCGTTATGTTGATTTAACTAATATGACATAAAAGGATAATCTCGGTTATCCAACTTTCAATTCTAGCCACTTACGTTAAGCATAAGTCTCCTTTGATCCAATATACACAAACTCTTTGTATAAAATTAGATCAAAAACTTTTACTTAACTGTATATTTCTAACCATGCATTGAATATTACAATACTATTGAATCTAAATTTAGTATCAAATACTCATAAGCATGAATTAGAAATACATGCGATCTCTATCATATCACATATAGGCAAGAAAAGTTATGCAATCATTAACTATTATCATACTATAGCAAAGCCTTTAATTGTAGTCCATAATTATATTTTAGTGGGCTAAATTAAGTGTCACAATTCCAACAAGATATTGTACCTTTCAGCTTTACTCCATGCAACCTCTTGCATCTTACTATCTGGTGTTGACATACATCTTACTTGTCATCAAAGTTTATGAGACATTATTCAACTAAAAATGTCATTACATTTTGTCATTTATATGAATTTGACATATCTCTAAAACTTTGTCACTGAATTCTCAACAAAGATTATAGCAACGTTGCGTAATGGGCATACAATTTTGTATTTTAACTTTGAGAACTCTTCTCAAACATCTCCTATATCCAAGAACTTGGGTTCACTAACTTAGTATCACCTATACTAAACAAGGAAAATTCCACTCAGAACAAAATATAAATGTAAGGAAAGCAAGTAATTAATGATATGCCATGTCTACCAAATAAGATTAGGACTTTAATCATACATTTGGTTACTCCCACTATTTTATTCAAAATAATAGCCCTCACTACTATTCGGAAAGATTACTCTAATATTTCTAGTGGGCTAGGATCCCATTCAAATATAGTTGATCTTGATTTTGCTTAACAAACTAACTAAACTTAAATTAGGTAGATAATAACTTTATCAATCATATCTCATGTGACTGCTAGATTCGTTAAGTAACATCTATTACCAAAACATATCTTATATATTGTATCTAACCTTGCCTGTAAATTCATGTGATCATGAGTTTGCTCATCTAAATCACACAAATGTAGTTAAGTAGAACCCATTGTCATAAGACTAAATATGTTCGGGTTAAAGTGGCCTTTAGTTTGCTCAACAAGCCTACAATAACAGAATTGTGATTTATTCTTATAACAATAAAAAGGAACAATCACTTTCTGAATGTGTACTTAATATTCTAATGAGGGATTTTAACTTCATTCGTCTTATCAAACACAAAATTGCATATCAAATATCACTCATATAAAACATGCAATTTAACATGCACCCAATATATATATTAACCATATAACTAAAGTATGCATCTTATGTACTCATAATCAGATTATATGCATAAAACATCAAACTTTATTTGATCCTAGTTATTGATCTTCACAATCTAAAATAATATTTCCAACTCCTTGGAAAAATTAAATTAGATTAAAACCATTGATTCCTAAACAAATTAAGTTCCTATTCCAATTAGAAATTTATTTTGGTTTGAAAAAATTATCAAAATCAATTGGAAAATATTTCCAATTATCTTGAATCCTTTAATCATATTTAATTGAAAATTTTTCAATAAATTATTTTACCTACTTATTATAACTGAGCAAAACTCCTTTTCAAAATTATATAAGTAACATATTCTAATCCAATTAAAATTTTATGTTTCTAATCTCCTTAGAAATTATTATTTCCTTAATTAGAAAACTATTTTCTAATGTTAAAAAAGAAACTACTTTCAAAATTAAATAAAACACTTTTAAATTTAATTAAGAAAGTCATTATATATTATTTATTTAGAGATTTATTTCTTAACTAATTAGAAATTCTTTCTTTAATAAGTTGGAAAACTAATTTTCAAAATACTAAACAAAAATGTTTTTCTTAATTAAAAAATGAAAACATTTTTCAAAATTTAATCAAGAAAAATAGTTTTTTCTAAAAATCAAGAAAGTTTTTATTCATAAATAAAGAAACAATTTCTAAATAAATTAAATAATAATTCTCTAAACAAAACAAATCATAAATTTAATTTATCTCAATCAAATTGAAATAAATAAATTTAATTAAGAAGCATATTTCTTAATTACTTAAGAAAATAATTTTCTTAATTTTAAAGAGTATAATTACTTAATTTCAATGTAACTGAAACTAATTAATCCTTATTTTAGAAACTACTTTTCTAATTAATTAATTTCAGTCAAATTGAAACTAATTAATTCTAATTTTAGAAACTACTTTTCTAAAATTAATTAGGAATCAATATAATTATTAATCTTAATCATATTAAGAAAAATAACTACTTTAATTTTGGAATTGAGTTTCATAATTAATTTAATTTAATAATTCAGCTTTTAAAAAATTAAAATAAATTATAAAAAATCCTAATAAAATCGACCATTTTCAAACAATTAGAAAACTCTTTTCTAAATTTATTAGAATTTAAGGTACAAAACTGTCACGTTACTGTGAGTAATAAAGGAGTGTTCACTAGTGCGTGCACTCATTCGTCCCATCCAAAATTAGGGGTGCATGTATCATTTTCTAGATCTAGTTCGTCTTGGTTTTTTGGTCATTGTCTAACCATGCTTCCTCGCGCCATCGGTTGCTTCTTGCTGCCGCATAAAGCTGCTCCAATCGTGAATTTCACTATTGACCATGGACTCTCCAAGTACGGGTGGGATGATACAACACCAATACCCAATAGCCATAAAATAAACGCATATCACAACTATTTGCCAATTTTCTATCAAAACAATTTTGGGTTTGTAGGTCTCTTATTTCCAGAAATTGCAAGCACCACAAACCAAAACAATTAAAATCCACATTCAATTTTCCAGAACAAAAGCAAATAACAGATACGAAAACATGGCTTAAAGCAAATGTTCAAAAGTGCAATAACTACAATAAAGGACATGAACAAAGTTCCAGAATTTCAGAACAATTCTAGGGTTCATGAAGAATCAGATCTGATATGATATTTTTTCAATTCCAATTTTTTGATCAATAACAATCACATATGTTTTCATCAAATTATAGAAATAAAGACAACTATGATAACACTATAGGGAAATCGGGTCAGGATCCGATCGCGACTGTAGCAGAAAAATTACAAAACTTTTTTTACAACCTTTAACCAAGATCTCTTTAATTCTATAAAATGATTAACACAAATCATAATAAAGTGGAAACTTAATTTATACCTTATTCTGAAGCTTGATCTTAATCTTGTTGTATCCCTCAAACCGTTTCCAAAATCGATTCGTCTTAACCACTGTTGTCGCACAAATGTCTGGCCTTTAACAGTATCCACAAAATGGGTTGAGAAAACTATGCAACTCTTACAGAGATGGTTAAGCAAGAAGTGCTAGCTCCATAAAACTTAAGCCTATTTATAATAAGCTTTGGATGTTTTAGTAATTTAATTGAAATTATTCTAATTAAATACCAGTTATGCCCAAATAAGATTCAATATCTCATATTGATCCTTATTTATAAAATATCTTATATTTAATCATAAATTTTCTCAAACTTTACAAACAATTCCAACTTGATTAAAACAACTTTGCTCTCTTCAACTCATTCTATATGTCAGACCCATTAGGTTCTTAAATATATTGGCAATTATTATAAATTATAATTTTATTAGATAAATTAAAAATTTTTTTTAATTTATCTTTAATTCTCCAATTAAACAATTTATAATCATAGATCAAGATTGGCGTCTAACAATGCATAATGATCACCTAAATATTTAAAAATGTCAAAGTAGTTTTGACTAATCCTTCCGTGTATGATTTTTCATATAATTCAATCTTTTCATCATATAATGTTCAGATTAGACATAGAGCATAAAATTAATGTCTACTTTATTTTAAGTCCAATCATATTAGTTCTCTATCATTAGCTATTGATTTAATTAATGACATTTGTAAACTATTTACAAAATGTCATTCTACCTTGGCCAAGGATTTCCCGAATCAATACTAATCAAGAACAACGGAACGTTCTCCCTAATTACTTTATGGTGATGAATCATATCTTGATCACTCAACTACCTCCATATAGTTCATGCTACATCGAATGACTACTAATTAAATGATCAATGATTAAATAGATCATAAGCAGTATCAAAACATAGCAATCCCTAAATAAGATAACTTTGGTGACCTCATGTTAAAAGATTACTTATACAATCATCACAATGAGAATTCCATAGACATACAAGTAATGCTCCAAATGGATATCTCATATCAGGTATGTTCAGTGAACTTGTTCTCTAACAAGCACCCACACGTTTATTTAAGTATCTCTATACTTTAGCTTATGAGATCTACTAATTCCTTTATAAGGAAAAACAAGGCGCGTGTTAATCTTTTTACATTCTTGAAAGAATAGAAGGAGAGGAAGACAATTAGTATGTAATTATATTGTATTTACTATATTTCACTAAATGACTTTACATGTATTTATACATAGTTTGATATCTGATAAGATACTGAAGATCATATGAGAGACATGAGATATAATCAAATAAGATACAAATAAAATCAAATAAGAGAAAATCATATCTATGAGATTGCGTGAAGATATGTGTATAGTTATCAGCCCTCCTCAAGCTCATGGTGGGTGGCTATGGTGAGCTTGTCACAAAATTTCTGAAAAGCGGATGAAGATAATTCTTTTGTCATGATGTCAGCAATTTGATGGCTTAACGAAAGATGTCAAGTTGATAGTGTCTTGTTGGTAACCAGATCTCTGAAAAATGAATATCAATCTCAATGTGTTTTGTGCGAGTCTGAGTGATTGGATTCGCAGCAAGAAATGTGGCACCAAGATTATCACACCAAAGTGTAGGTGTGAGGTAAGGGAAGCTAATTTCACCAAGAAGAGATTTAAGCCAACAAAGTTTGGCAGCAGCAAGAGCTATACTTCGGTATTCAACTTCAGTACTAGGTCTGGCAACAATGGGTTGTTTCTTTACACTCTAAGAAAGATATAGTAGCCAGAAGTAGAGCGATGATCATCAGGACAACTTGCCCAGTCAGTATCACAATAGGCATGAATGGAAAGAGAAGTTGGTTGGGTAAAGTGGATACCAGAAGTGTGTGTAGAGTGAAGGTATCGAAGTATCCGTTTAACAATGGTCTAGTAAATGCCTATAGGACAATGGAGAAATTGGGAGACTTTATTGACTACAAATTGAATATCAAGGCGGGTAAGACAGAGATATTGGAGAGCACCAATAGTATTTCGATATTCAGAAGGATCGGTGAGAGGAGTTCCATGGTTTTTTTAGAGTGGAAGAGTGGGGGTTATTGGTGTGTTGGCGGGTTTGGATTGAGGAAGACCTGTGCAAAGAAGAAGATCTTTGGTGTATTTAATTTGGGTGAGTAAGAGTCCAATAGGAGTGCATTTTGCCTCCATATCAAGATAATAATGAAGAGGGTCGAGATCTTTAATGGAAAATTCAGTGTTTAGGTCATGAATGAGATTGGTGATGAAAGAAGGAGAAGAGCCAGTGATTAAGATATCATCGACGTAGACTAGGAGAAAGGGGGTATGAGAGCAGATGGTATGAATAAATAAAGAAGTGTCTGATTTGGTAGAGATGAACTTGAGATCAAGTAGTTTATGGCTTAGTCGATGAAACCAAGCTCGCAGAGTTTGCTTTAAACCATAGAGGGCTTTTTGAAGACGACAGACATAAGAAGGCTTGTGAGGGTCAATAAACCCAAAAGTTGAGTCATGTAAACCGATTTTTTTAGGTGTTCATTGAGAAAGGCATTTGTGACATCAAGTTGATGAATGGACCAATTTTTAGATAGAGCAATAGTGATGATGAGGCAAATTGTAGTGGGTTTGACTACGACACTAAAAATATCTGTGTAGTCTATTCTAGGAGTCTGATGATAGCCTTTGGCAACTAAACGAGTTTTGAATCAATCTAGAGTACCATTAGAATTTCTTTTTGTGCGAAAGACCCATTTACATCCAACAATGTTAGCATTGGGTGGTAAGGGAACAAGAGTCTAAGTATGATTGCAATATAGAGAAGTGAACTCATCAAGCATAACTTGGCGGCAGTGTGGATATTTGTTGGCTTGAGTAAAGGAGGTAGGGTCGGGTTCATGTGAGATTTATGTATGGCTAGAATAGGAAACATAATCAGGCAGGATTCAGGGAACACGAGTGTTGTCACATATGTGAGTAATCATTTGATGTGGAGATAATGGGGAAGGGGATGAAGGGGTTGATAAGTTCTCAGGTGGGGAAATAACATATGTCACTGGGAGAGGTAGAGAGATGGTGGAGATAGAGGGTGTGTTAGGGATGAGGGAAGGGAGAATGGCATATGGAAAAATATTTTCAATAAAACGGACATGTTGAGAGATATAAAGTTTGGAGGTGTTGGGATCAATGCAACGATATCCTTTGTATTGTGCCGAATACCCAATAAAGACACATTCTATAGATTTTAGGGTAAGTTTGTACACATTGCCCCAAGAATGGGAAAACAAGCGCAACCAGAAGCTCAAAGGTGAGATAGATCAGGTGACTTGAGAAAGAGAATTTCATAAGGGGAATTATGGTGAAGGATAGGTGTGGAGAATAGATTAATGAGATATGTAGCTGTAGAGAATGCATCAAACCATAGGGAATTAGGTAGAGGGATTTCAGTGGTGTGACGAATTTTTCACTTAACAAGGCCATTTTGTTGTGGAGTATAAGGACATGAAATGCAGTAAGAGATACCATGTGTGGTGATGTAAGTGGTAAAGGTGCCTTTGATGAGTTCAGGTGCTCCATCGAACTAGAAGGTTTTAATGGTTATGGAAAAAAGATTTTTAGTATTTGTTTTAAAATTTTGAAATTGAGAAAGAGCTTGATTTTTGTGAGTTAAAGGAAAAATCCAAGTGTAACAACTGAAGTTATCAATGAAAGTTAATTAGCGATAACTAGAAAGAGAGATGGATGGTGATGGTCCCCAAATATCACAATGAATAATTTGTAGTGGCATGGTAGAAACACAAGAAGATGAAGCAAATGGAAGGTGAGTACTTATTCTTAATAAATAGGAAGTACAATTATTCATTACATGGGATGGAAATTTAAAAGGAAGAGATAACCTAGAAAATATGGCAAAATAAGGGTGACCTAGACGTTGATGCCACAAAGTGAGTGAAGTGGATGTAGCTTGCAGAGCAATCGAATTATTAAAGTGATGTGGGATCTTGATAAGGTAGAGATTATTGCGGATGGATCTCGTCAATAATGGCATTTTGATTTTGATATCCATCACAATATAACCAAATGGATTGAATTCAATAAGACAAGAGTTATCTTTCACAAACTTAGTAACAGACTGTAAATTTGCAATAAGATTTGGAACAATTAAAATATTGTTAAGGTAAAGGGAACAATTTTTTGTGGAGAAAGTGATATTACCAGTAGAAGAAATAAGAAGAGTTTGTCCATTACCAATAATCACTTGATTTGGACCATTTTATGAGATTTCAATTTCAACAAGATAAGGATTTGAAGTCATATGATTGGTGGCGTCAGTGTCTGGAAGCCATTCAGTGAGAGTGCTGGAGGAAGGATTTGACGAATCTTGAATATTTAATGCGATAAAGGCAGTGGAAATATTTTTGGGGTCAGGTAGAGGGCGTTTTGGACGATTTCAAGATTTAGAATATCTAAACCGACAGTGACTTGCAATATGTCCCCATTTTTAACAAATCTAACATTGGGTAGGAGGTTTATTTAGGTAATTGGGCTACTAGGCTAAATGATTAGATTAGGTCTGATTTGATTTAATATAATGGGCTTGAGAGTATGGGTCATAGGTGTATGGGCTTATGGGCTTAAAGGTGTGATTGTTGTTGGGCTTACTAGAGCTAGAAAATTTTAAGTGGCTCGGCCCATCATGCATCTGTTGTTGTCTATATAGCCCAGTAGGGTTGAAAGAACACGAGCCCCATCGTCCTTGTGCACCTCTGCTACTGCCACATGCACTGGTGGGATGAGAACCTGCAAAAGAAACATCAAATACAGCATCTCGTGGAACAAAAGAGTGAAAGGAAAAGAGTCTCGTAGATAAGAAGTTTGGCTCGAAGGTCACCAAAAGAGACTGGCGATTCGCGATGTTCAACCACTGTGATGAAGGATTCATAGTATAGAGGTAAACCATTGAGAGTGAAGAGGACAAGGTCTTCGTCCGAGATGGAATTACCAATAACAGTAAGTTCATCAGTAGTGGTGGAGACTATGGTAAGGAAATCAGTGATCAAGAGGTCCCCCTTTTTTAGAGTATGTAGCTTGCGTTAGAGTAAAGAGCGTTGGGAGCTGGACTGCTGCAAAAAATGACATTCAAGAGCCAACTAGAGATCACGAGCAGTGGTGCATCTAATGGCAAGTCTTACGGTAGAGTTGGACAGGGAGGTGGTAAGGAGGCAATAAACCAATCGATCAAGCTTTTACCACTTGATGTATTCGGGAGACATATAACTTGGAGTTGTAGAGGGTGGGAGGATATCAACATTGACATATCCAATACGATCAAAGGAAATAAGAATAGTTTGAATTTGATTGTGCCAAATGAGATAATTGGATGAGTCTAATTGTGTAGTTAAGAAGTTTGTGATTTGGTTGAATG
>JAOQMP010039310.1:0-11514 GCA_027563575.1 Erythroxylum pedicellare | reverse complement strand
TGTACCGTCATGTGCATATACAAAAATTGCCATTCATATATATATAGAGGCCATAACATGCATGCTCGTGCCGAGATCCATATACACACTCATAACCCGTCCCAAATTTCCATTTTACCCTTCCCATCGGTGATGGGATGTTGCATGCACTAAACCAATCATTTAAGTATCTTATACCATATCACCATATGACGATCATGCTACTGCTAGGATAGTGAGCTAATGAGAGAATTCTACAAGATTCTCTATAGTAAGCACTTACTACTTAAATCTTACAAATTTCATCTTAGTTCATCATAATTAAGAAAAATTGCCTAAATACATCTTTAAATCTTTAATGAGACCTTAGCTCCTTTTAGATGTAATAAGTGTGAATTACATCATGTTTTGGAGCTTAGTTTGATATGTATTTAATTGTTAACTTAATCGTTTAGTATATGTTTAGGTTAGAATTATATCAGTTTGTTAATTAATTGTGTTTAAGTGTTTTTATAGGTTAGTACATGTCTTTGAGCTTAATTGTAATATTTTTGAGATACCTTAATGTGTTTGTTAGTATTTCAGGTTCATTATTAAAGAACAGAGAAGTATCAGAGACACTCGGGTCGAAACAACGATCCACGATCGTGACAAAAGTATTAGAGTCAGCCCACGATCGTGGCCTATATGCCACAATTGTGACAAAAGCTCAAGACATGGCCCACGATTGTGGCCTACTTGCCAAGATCATGATAGAAGGTTCAGATGTGACCCACAATCATGGCTTGTGTCGGGTAGACATGTAGACACTAAAAAACATCAAGTTTTATGGGGGGTTTTTGACCTTTTGAACCTTAGAAAAATCTTAGGCCTGTCCAAAACATAAAAGGTATATAATGAATAAGACAAAGAAGATGAAGGGAGCTTTTGGATCATCCACTTTTGAGAGAAACCCTAGAGAGGATTGTTGAGAGATTAAGAAAGAGAAGAAGGAAGAGAGAAGTGGAGAAGAAGCCGACATCAATGTACTTCCCGGATCAGGAGTTTCTCGACGTCGATACCTCCCATCTCTGTATAGAATCGTATTTCCTATTATTTTCCATTTTTATTATTGTGTAGAATTGAGAATAGCAGTTTGATGATAGGATTGTGAGTGTTGAGATGTTCTATACTCACCTTCAGGTTTTTTTAATCTTTGATTTAATAAAATTTGACTATTTTATATTTATTGGATTTATTGTTATTGATTTCTTTGATTGCATAATTTGGTAATAGACTGAGAGGGTGAATCAAATGAAAAATAATTAAATTGGGCTAACAAAAGTTAGTTGATTTAATAAGAACGAGAAATTAATCAAATTAGTAATTGTGTGAAGAGAGATCTCACATAGGTTCCTGATATTTATTAGATAACTTTATATCTAATTAGGGTTTTGGATAGATTGTTAGTTAAGAAATTGCAATTTTCCATAATTTGATTAGGGTTTATAATTTAGGGTTAATGGTTATAACTCGAGAGAGAGTAATTAACCCAAGGATCATTTAGGACCAATAATTCGATAATATTAGGTTAGAGTTAAAGATAGATAAAAATTTCCCTTTCTCTTAATTGATAATTCCTTTAAGTTGATTCATGAGCGCATGTTGCAACTAATATTTTGTTAATATTTTTGTAATTGATTCTTGAAATTGAGTTGCATGATTGAATTAAATTCTTGCCTTATTTTTATTACATTTTCAGTTACTGCAAATTGATTTGGCCTTAAATTTTAGGATTAGATTATCCCTCCTCATGGGATCGACACCTTAGGTCCTATACGAACGACCCATACGTTAGCGGATTATGAAGGTTATTAATTATAACTTACACACATCAAAAACTACGATCAAGTTTTTGTCGTCATTGCCGGAGAGGTGATTAGTTTAGTTCTATAGTTTCAGGGGTTTAATTGGCTTTTAATTTTTTTGTTCTTTCTTTTCTAATTCTGAAATTGGGCTTCTAATTCTTTTCACACATGAGTCACGAGAGGTTCTAATTGCGAAGCTGAAATCATAGATTTAGATATCACTATACTAGAACAAACCATTAGGAATGCTTGGTGTGAAGAAGAAGAAAAAATTGTGAAATTAACAATGGTCGAGGAATTTCAGCAAAATTTGGACCACGGAGTAAACCAAGGACGTCAAAAACAGACCTTTATAGACTTCATGAGACTAGGGTTCAATGCGACTAACTAAGGAGTAGTTAGGCCACTTGTACAAGCAACATCATTTGAAAGAAAACTAACCCTCTTAAATATGTTTCAACAGAACTTGCAATTCTATGGACTAATGAACGAGTAGCCTAACACATATATAGTGAACTTCCTTGAAATCTGTGATGCCTTTCGATACCATCAGATGTCAGAAGATGCAATTAGAATTAGGCTTTTCCCTTTTACCCTTAGAGATAGAGCAAAGACTTGGTATAATTTCCTTAACCTAACTAATGTCACGATATGGGATTAGCTAGTTTTTGCCTTCTTGGACAAGTATTTACCCTAACTAAAACTACTAAGATCATCAAGGAAATTGCCAACTTCCAATAAAGTAACGGGGAATCGATCTATGAAGCGTAGGATCGATACAAGGTTTTGCAACGGAAATGCCCACACTATAACTTACCCAAGGAATTCTTATTGCAAAAATTCTATAATGGAGTAACCTACATACGAGAGCCACAATTGACATAGCTTTAGGAGGATCACTGATGAGAAAGATAATTGATGAAGCAGAAGAGTTAACAGTGGACTATTTCTTGGTGAAAGAAAGCGATCCAAAGCAAGTGAATTATATACGAGCTCAATATGGACGAGGAGGGGGCAACAATCCCTACTCCAACACTTACAACCCTGGATGGAAGAATCACCCTAACTTCTCTTAGACGAATAATGATGAAGGACAATTTAGACCTCACGGACAATCAGGCTTCCAATAAGATAAACCAAGCTCAATGGAATCTAAGTTGGATAAAATTTTAGATAAAATTTGAGGCATGGGGGATGCACACAAAAGACTTGAAAGAAAATTCCAGCAAGTCACCAAGAACCATCCCTCTTCAATACATAATCTGGAAGTCCAAGTAGGTCAACTAGAGGAAGCAATATCTACTCCAAATGTAGGAACCCTTCTCCGAGTCTAACCTAAAGGAACGAATCATGGCCATCACTCATACCCAGAAAAAGAAACTTGAATAGGAGAAGGAAGATGGAGATAAAGGAATAGGATAAGTAATTATGGAATTCCTTCCAAGTGAGCTCGTAATTGAGCCAATCAAAGAACCTCAACCTGAAATTCCATACCTTATTCTTGCTCAACGGAAGTCAATTTCAAGTAGAGCAATGAGGAATTTTAAGGAGATTGAATCAAACGAGGTTGAGGACATAACAAAACATCTATAAATGAGGCTCATGCTAAAGGAATTAGTCAAGAAGAAGGTTAAGGAGCGCATAGCAGAAAAAAACCCTAACATAGCAAAGAACAAAGAAGACCCAGGGGATTTTTATATTCCTTGAAGTATCAATAGAGTCAACATAGATAGGACATTCATGGATTTGGGAGCGACTATCAATATGATAACCTATACCTTTGGTCAAAAGTTACGGTTAGGAGAGTTAGAAACCACAAAGATGTTAGTAAAGACAGCCGATGGAATAGTTCATCAATCGAAGAGGATTATTAAGAATGTGCAAGTAGAAAATGATAAATTTACCTTTCCCATAGACTTCTATATATTAGATATTAGAGAAGATGTGGAAACCCTTATGGTCATTGGATGACTGTTCCTAGCCATTGCTCGCTCAATAATTGATGTTGATTGGGTGAACTAACTCCGAGGGTAGGAAAGAAACAAATAACCTTCAAGGTGACAAAAGCTCTCCCTTTACCTCTAACTAATATCAAAGAAACCAAACCATGAGGACAATGAGAAGATATTGAGGATCCTGGGAATGTGTTCAGAAAGAAACGATCAAGTCGAAGAAGGTGAAGGAAGGAGAATCACAAGGAAGGTGGAATCTAGAGCATGGTAGCTCATGTGCAAGTCGTAAGATCTGTGACTGCATTGCCATTGCACCATTAATTTGAACCATCGTGAGCAAAGAAGAGTGTCAAGCTACCGACGTTAAAAGGGGCGCTGCATAGGAGGCAACCTATGGAATGTTATTCACTTGAGTTTTTTTTCTATATAGTTTGAATTCTTTTGTTAGGTTATTTCATTTCCAAATAAAATCGGGAAGGCATAGGGCTTTGACATGAATTTGATGATTGATGACGTACGCAAAGAGAGGTGAAAGGGCCATAAAGAGTTAAGAAGTGATTTCGGAAAGTGAAGAAGGTCAAAAGAAAAAAAATAAAATAATTGGGGGGAAAAGTGAAGGCCACAATCGTGGCCTGCGTCAGGGTAACAAAGGGACACACGACTGTCCTCCAATCACCTATATATTCATTTATAACTTCACTTTTCATTCACTTTCATTTTTACTTTATCTCGCTAAGCTTTAAACCTCCAAACACTCTCAGTTCTCTCTACCCAAATTTCAAACTTCTAGTTTCTTCCAACTTCTACCGACTCGCAGGCCAGTATGATGCACATCAAGTAAACAGTAAAGCGCAATCAATCAGCGAGCGAAACCAAGTCTCGACACGAGGGAAAAGGAACAGGGAAACTAATTACGGTGCACCTTTCTTTATCTTCTCAGATGAAGAAGGTACCTGTTTTCATTCTCTTTGCAATAAACAAATTATGGTTCCAAAGTATTTTCATTTTGAAACCTTAGATAGATTAGAATTGCGAGACAAGGTCAAAAGTTTAGCAGAGAAAATTCAATAGGGTCAGTTCATTCAATTTCAATTCCCAATTTACGAAGAACTTACCTTAGAATTCTTTATATCCCCTTAGTATGAATCTAACAAACCTAGGGAATTGTGGTTTTGGTTGCGGGGACAATCTTATGGGCTTGATTATGAAATTCTGTATGAAATGTATAGTTTCCCTGAGTCATCTATAGTGGATCAGCACAATGATTTATATGTCAACCCCTACTGGACAAAACTAACTGGGTTAGAGCATTTCAACGCTAACAACGCATACAATAACATCGTTAGGAGCCACGACCACTTTTTGATGCATAAATTCATATGTCAAACCTGTAACATCCCACTCTCACAAGACACATACTCGACATCCTGAGAGATATTTGAGTACAGTCGGTAAATTAAATTCATTACTTTTATTTTAAAACAACACGTAAAACGTGGAAAAGAGATAATCAATTTCAACATTTCAATCATAAAAAATTTCAATCATTATTGAACTCATCAAAGTTTCAGTAATCACTTGGGCATAATATAGAACAAAACATTTACAATCATAAAGTCATTTCATTACCAAATCATAAACATACACTTTATACAATTCTTGCGGAATATAATTCAAAAACATAAAATCCACTGAAGACATATGCAAGCGCACATTGATCCCGACCTGGAACTCTTACTCGGAGCCTCTTTGGAGTTCTTTACAAAACCCTAAAAGCCACGTTGCAATTTTTGATGAGTTTTGCGAACTCAGTTGAATAACCATCCTCGATGGCTCACTCATATAACAAAATTCAATCATTATATAATCACACACTTCATATAGTCAAATAGTTCATATCAATTTATCATTATATTTTAGCTTTACAAATTATTCAATGAATTTCAATCATATATGAATGCTATGTGCATAAGACTCACATTCGCTTTTTATTATTGTGATCGAGAGCCTATCATATACATATATAGATACTGGCCCATTGGGCTAAGCCAGAATAAAATCACGGAGCATAGCTCTACATGCAGAAACAGTAATCACGAAGCAAAGCTCTACGTGTAAGTGCTTTCATACTAGCTACAATTCTCCCCTCCTAACAAAAAATTTCGTCATCGAAATTCTCACCTGAATGATCGAATGGGTAGGGGTACTGATTCCTCATATGCTCCTTTGTTTCCCATGTGGCTTCCTCACTCAAATGATTTTTTCCCACTTGACTATAGTCAATGGAATCAATCAAATTTCCAATTACTTATCCAGATATCACATAATCTTGTCTATTTCTCCAATATATTTTAGATTACTCAAAATTCTTATTTCCTATGCCGACAATAAATCTGAGTTAGATCATATCAATATTTCTTAACATATTCACATATCACACTTTATGTATTTTAAACATCTTTGTTGATGTTACAAACTCATATGTTATGGTCCTATTTTTACAATAATTTTAGGTGGACCAATTTATGTCGGCTTAGTTTATACTTTTTCCCAAACTGAACACACCCTGGCAAGGTGATATCGTCAGAAACAATTCATCTTTTTCTTGATAATTCACATCTCTTTAGTGTTAATACACTTAACTCATGTGTCTATCTCACTTTATTCCAAATATTCGATGTTGTTCCACCTAATTCATTCGTCTTTCTTGAGTCACTTAATTTCTAATACCCCTCAATTTCACTTATCATTAACATATCCCATCAATTATGACCTTAAACTATTTTTAGGCCTTATTCATCCGAATATAAAGGTGGTCAACTCTTTCTGTCGTATAACACCTCATATGATATTCTAATGTTATCACTCTAATATTGGTTGTCATGCTTAAAGTCAATTAAAACTAAACATTGACCTCATATTTCTATGAACTCTAAAATATAAGCTTTAAGCATATCTTTGACAGTTAAGACTGTTGGCAACAAAAACATGTAGTCACGTGATTTTTACATCTATAGCCATCAAATATTATTTCGTTGTATTCCCACTAGGATGTAAAATATAAGTTGTTATTTGTGCTTTCTTTAACAATCTGTTACTCAATTATCTTTATTATGTACACAAACTTCATATTCAAAATTGCAAGGTATTATTTTCCTATTCAAACTTAAAATTCAGATTCATCGTCAATTTTCAATTTCCTTAATAAGATTCATAATTTCTGAATCCTCAATTTAGGCTTTGCTAATCTTTTCATGTGAAACTGATTTTAAAATCGTTAGCTAACAGTACTTTGATTTGCCCAAAAGTCAACTCAACATTTTATGCTCTTCATTGCATTAGATTTAGTAACCACAATATCTGAATTTGTGCTATTCCTTTATTGAATTTTTGGTTCAAGCACTAGATATGTACACTAGTTTTACCAAGATAGTACTCATCTGTACAATCATAGTCTTTCAATAATTCTATCCATTGTCTTGGTCTCATAAAAAATTCTTTCAAACTCCATACGTTCCTCAAAATTTATTAATCTGTATATTTATACATAAATCCGAAATGTTTCATTGTACATATAGTGTCCCCAAGCTTTCAAAGCAATGGCTATTTCAACAAATTCCAAATCATGTATCAAATATTCAACTCTTGAGATTTTATTTGTCTCTATGCATATAAATCAGTATATTATATTACAATAAAGTGCATCTTAATTTCTAATGTGAGACATCGCTGTATATTACAAAATATCCAAATTTGTACAGATACCGGCCATTAGGCTTAGTTTGAAACAGAAATCACAGGGCAAAGCTCTACATGCAGAATTATTAGCTTAAAGTGCTTTTAGACAGACTACTCTGATCACATCTCCTTTATCTGAACAGGCATTATATGCAATACTTATAGCTTTCACTTTTAATGCATAGACAGAATTTCATATTCATTCAAAACTATAGATTTTTTTAAGTAATCAAAATATTCTTTTCAACTTTTAGAATACATTTAAAATAACTTTTTTAAATACATTCAAATACCATGTATGATCATAGTCATTATTTAATTCAATCAAAATTGGATCACGTTATCCTTCAAACCCATAATAATGTTGGGGGCATTGTTAATTCAAACAAATATTGCCAAAACTCTATTACTCACGATTAGTTCTCGTAATTCCTTAAGTAATCAATTCCTCAATGAAGTAATATTATCTCATGTTATTTTCGATTTTCCCTAATTAGCTCTTTTCTTTTTTTAATGATTTTCTCCATTCATTTTATTTCCTCTTATTTCACATTGACTTATTGCAATGTCGAGCCATTCTTACGAGTTCCTCCACTGATTTCAATTTATTGTCAATCTTAACTTCTTATATTGGTAACACATTCATCAAATCAAATTTATATTCCCTGAACATATTTACATAATGCAATGTGGGCCTAAGTTCTCCTCACGTTAGCAAGAGTGTCGCCTCAATTTCAAAAATCCAATTACATAGTTGGACACTTTACATCAAACAAAATGCATACACTCTCAGTAGCATATTCTACATCTTATGCTTAAGTCTTTGTTAGGAATAAAACTCCAATATTCACTTTTAATTTATTCCATCTTCGTTCATTCTTGAAAGCAAACCATCTAGTCTACTTAACTTTATTCAGTGTAATTTCTCTTCCAAAGAAGATTTGTTGCTACCATCAACTATATTGTTCATCTAATGCTTATCAATCAACTATTCCTATCATTACTTATTAGGCATTCTTAATACCTTAAAAAGATCGATCAATTTCAACTATTCATCATTTCTCAATAAGATCAATTAATGTCATAACTTATATGATTAGAATATCCTTTATAATAAGGCTTAGTGAAGCATTAAGCAGATCCATTACTTTTATACCTTGGTATATACCATCAAAATATTTGCATCTTATCTAGAGATGTATTTAAGACAATTTACTAAATAATAAATTATGTTCAAGATACCTTAATCTCATTTAATTTAGGACAACATTTCTCCTTTTACGCCTGTCCTAGATCGTGAAAACTATTACATGATCATGCCCTTCTTATTTTTCCTTGAATTCATCACACATAATAACATCATTAATAATCTTAATCTATCCCCGATTGATCACTATAAGCACTTTTATGTGTTACTCTACTTCATTTTAAACTCTGAACTATGAGAACTATGATTAAAAACTATTCAATAAGTCATAGATCACTTCCTATATCGTCTCCATACATATAATACATATGTGCTCGATACTCTCACTTGTCACGTTGATCCCATTAGTAGATATATACTCACAAAATAACAAATCAACTTAACTTTGACAACTTCTACTTATATATCGCTATCATTATCTCACCTTCCAACTATCATTAAATCATCATACATACGTTCACTTATCAATTTCAAAATATAGATACATAATCATCCTGAAATTCTGATCACGATTTCATTAACATATTCTTATAGTAGATTATAACTATTGTCACATTAATCAATACCCAGATTAGTTCCAAGTTCATCTTTTTAGGATCATAATAATTTGTTTTTCATTTCATTATGCTTGTATACTTTAATCTCATCATTTCCACTTATTTCTCTATTTTTCTCAACCAATCCATGATAAAATATTCACATCTATATCGCATTCGAGGATATATATTACCACAATATACAATTTATGTTGTATTCCATAATACATTCACTAGTACAATTGCATTAAATCATTATTTTTCATATCTAACCATATACTATTTCCCATTTCTAAATATCCACAAACTTTCATTTTCTCGTATTCAACCAGATCATTATTCTTCCCACTACTTCCATCAGTTCAAATACTTAACAAATGCTTATGTATGTGACTCATATAAATGTAACTCAAACTAGGGATTAATTGCTACTACCTGCTATGACATGACTGAAATGCATATAACTTGACATATATATCAAAAAATGTTCATGTAAGATACTAAATTTGGACTCTGATACTAAAATGTAGCACCCCACTCTTGCAAGATACGTAACCAACGTCCAAGTTGATATTCGAGTACATACCCTACAAGGGTGGCATGCTAAAACAGTCATTTAGTCAAAATTCATTACAATTTTTTTCTTTAAAACAATGTATAAGTATGCGAAAATCATTAATCAAATCGGGCCTACTTTATTTTTAAATAGTTCCATTCATAAGTGTTACAATTATTTTACAAACATTAGAATTCAACATCCACTTGGGCCCATTTTACATACAAAACACATGCAATCATAATGCCATTTCATTACCAAATCATTCACATACACTTTGTACAATTTTTGCATAACATAATTCAAAAACAAAATCACTGAAGACATATGTAGGTGCAAACTAATCCTGACATTTATTCCATATCTGATTTTAGTGGCTATTCTCTAATTAGCTTAACTGAATATCTCCTCTGAACCTACAAAATATTGCAAATTTTAGGTGAGTTTTTACAAACTTAGTAAGTGACCATCATCGATGGCTCATTCAAGCAAATAATATACCATATCATATTTTCACATAATTTACATCACTTCATTTAATATATAGTAACACATTTAGAGTAGTTAAATCGATCATTTCTATCATTTGAAAATTACACATATCACTTATATTGCAATGCACATAAGACTCACTTTCATTTATAAAATTGTTATGACCGAGTGCCTTTCACATACAGATGCAGATACTGGCCCATTAGGATTAGTCAGAAACAGAAATCATGGATCAAAGGTCTACGTGTCACGAAGCAAAGCTCTATGTTTCACAGAGCAAAGTTCTACACGCAGAATACTGAGCTTACAGCTCTTTCAGATTGTCTACTTCGGTCACAACTACCTTTATATTTCATGCATTCATGTAATGAAATGCGTCACATTCATATATTTTCAATCAGTCACTTATTTCCACTTTGCATATGTCATTGGACCTTAGTCCAGCATTCAACATTTAAGTTGAGAATCAATTATTTCTTTCATATTCTTATTCACATTCAGAACATATTTATCTTTGAATAGTGGTCCAGCATTTAACAATTAAGCTAAGTATCACATATTTCATCGGGTTCACAAACCAAGAACACTTCTAATAATTTTCACATGCATCACACCCCTCAGACATATATTGTCCGAAATCAACACATTGACGTCAATCTTATCAATAATAATTCAATACAGAAATTTAAAACAAAATAAACTCTTAAAATAAGACCATCTAGATTGACTCATTATATGTTCTAGATAGCTATTACCTTGATGTTTCAGTAATGTCTGGACGTTTTCACTCAATGTGCTCCTCTATAACATTTAACACATACATATATCAATATTTTGCACAATTATGAAGTCATTTATGCTCATTTATAAATACTGAATATGTACAATGCATATTCAGGACAATTCTATGTTCCTTATCATTAATCTTATAACAAAACTTATTCATATAACAAGAATTAAATGATCAATCTAGATTTGTCTAACAACCAACTTAGGTCTACGTTGCTTGATTATTCTCATCAAGAAATTGAAGTAATTTGATAACACTTCCTTCTAGAAAATTGTTCTCCCTTGTCTTAAATTTCTAATGATTCTAAGATCATTCAATTTGATTCAATATTCCAAAAGTTATACTCAATTTACGTTGGACTATTTTTAAAACATAACTGTACTCTATATTCAACTTCAAGTCCAATTTTGGAATTCT
>JAOQMP010039265.1:0-11517 GCA_027563575.1 Erythroxylum pedicellare | reverse complement strand
ATTCATCGAGAGATTAAGAAAGAGAAGAAGGAAGAGAGAAGAGGAGAAGAAATGGACTCGACCTAGTTCCCGGATAAGGAGTTTCCCGATGTTGCTGCCTCCTGTCATCCGTTCAGATCGTATTTATTGTTTATTTTCCATTTTTATTATTGTATAGAATTGGAAATAATAGTTTGACGATAGGATTTTGAATGTTGAGATGTTCTATACTCACCTTTGGAGTTTTGTCTTTGAATTATTGAAATTTGATTGTTTATATGTTATTGGATTTGTTATGATTTAATTCTGTACATACATAATTCAATAATAAATTGAGAGGTTAAATCGAATAAAAAATAATTAAATTGGGCTAACGAGAGTTAGGTGATTTAATAAAATAAGAATTAAATCAAATCAATAAATTTTGCGAATAGAGATGTTGCATAGGTTTCCAATAGTTTATTAGAAAACTTTAAAACTAATTAGGGTTTTAAATTGATTATTAATCGAGAGATTACAATTATCATAATCTGATTAGGGTTTATGATTTAGAGTTAATGGTTAGAACTCGAGAGAGACTAATCAACCTTAGAATCGTCTAGAACCAATAATTAGTAATTAATAATTTATTAGGTTAGCGTTAAGGATAGATAAAATTCCCTTTCTCTCAATTGATAATTCCCTTAGGTTGATTCTTGGTTGTATGTTACAATTGTTGAATTATTAATATTTTCATGATTGATTCTTAATTAGATTTGATTTGATTGAATTGAATTCTCATTTCAGTTTCATTATATTTTGAATTTCTGCAATTTATTTTTGCCTTAGATTTTAGGATTAGATTATCCCTCCTCGTGGGATCGACGCCTTAGGTATTACGTGAACGAACTGTGCACTTGTGGATTATGGAGGGTATTTATTACAAATTATATACATCAAACACCTGATCAAGTTTTTGGCGCCGTTGTTGGGGCGGCGATTAGTTTAATTATTTAGTCTAAGGCTTTAAGGCTTTTTCATTATATTGTGTTTCAAAAAAAAGTTTGAGGTGTAAGGGAGAGACACATTAAGACATCTTAGAGTGAGAATGAGATATCTGAAGAGCTAGATACTAGAAGAAATGGAAAGAATAATGATGGAAGATAGATATTATAGGGACCAAGGAACTTTTACGAACTACAACAAGGCATAGTATGGTTAGGGAAGTAACGATTTTTATTGGAACATTTACACTCTGGAGGTGACAAAACGACCCAAATTTCTATTGATCCAACAATGTAAGGACTCACTTAGGACATTAATACCTATCAAGAGTTTAGTAAGATGAGTCTAATTCATAGGATTCTAAATAGGACAAGATCTTGGATAAGCTCACAGACATGGAAGAGGGCCAGAAGAGACTAGAAGAGAAAATTGAGCAAGTAATAGAAAATTATGCCTCATCTATTCACAGCCTAGAGATTCGAGTGAGACAACTTTCCTATGAATATTGTAAGAGAAGTGTGGAAGACTCTCTAAGTAATATAAAAATACATCAAAGAGAGCAATATGAGGCTATCACACCTAACATTAGGGGAGAGCCAGAAGGACAAATGGAAAACCAAATTGAACCCTACCTTATTGAAGACCAAGAGTAGAAGAAAGAGAATGAAGAAAAGAATGCCAACCCTCCCTATTATTCACCAGTTTTTGATATACCATGAATATCGAAAATTTTTTGGTAGTTGTCCAGGAAAATAACCTTATCCTTTGGATTAATGATGACTAGGTGACATTCAACATGAGTGATCCATTAAAGAATCTGAAGGAGAGTAGCTCATTCAGGATAACTGATGTGTTTGAATCTTCTAAAGAACATAAGGATGAAGAATAGATGACAATAGACATTGAGTTTGAAGAAGCTATGAACGTCTCTATTCGTGAAGCAGAAGAAGCAGAGGAGACAAAGGTGATTAAGGAAGAAAGAGAGCAACTCACCTTTTTATAGGAAAAACTATTGGATTCGATGGAAGATTCAAGAAGTTTTGTTATTCCCTATTTTATTGACAGTTCATTTGAAAAAGGACATTATTGAGCTTAATTGGTTTTCATAATATTATCAATATTGTTATTTTGCAATTTGTAGCTTACTTAAAGGCCACAAAATCAATGTTAAACGAAAAAGGTGGAAGCAAGCTGCTTATAATTGATCCTGGCTGAGTTTTCGAGGATAAAGCGTCGAGCTATCAACATTAAAAGAAGCTCTGCATGGGAAGCATCCCATGGATTGTTAATTTCGTATAATTTCCTTTGATTTTTAGATGGTTTGAATTCTATAGTTGAGTTGTTTTGTTTCTAAATAAAATAATGAAGGCATAGGAATTTAATATGAATTAGATGATCGAGAAAGTTAGCAAAAGAGAGGTGAAAGAGCTATAAAGAGTTAAGAAGCGATCTTGGGAAAGTGTCCAAGGAAAAAAGAAAAAAAATTAGAAATCGGTGGAAATATTGCAGGCCTGCGATAGGGTAAAATGGGAAACGCAAATTTCAGTTTATTTTTTTTTACCATTTTACCCTTCATTCACCTATATATTCATTTCTTACTTCACTTTTTCGCTCATTTTCATTTTAACTTTATCTCTCTAAGTTTAGAATCTCTAAACACTCTCACTTCTCTCTAACCAAATTCCAACTTCCAATCTACTCTAACTCCTACATACTTGCAAGACAGTATGCCACACATTAGATAGTCAATAAAATACGATCAACCATTGGGACGACACCAAGTCTTGGGATGAGGGCTAAGGAGCAGGGTGGCAGACTTCGGAATACCCTTCCTGATTTACATAAAAGAGGAAGGTATTTGTTTCCAATCCCTCAATGCTAAACAAATGGTAGTCCCAAAATATTTTGATTTTGATACACTTGATAGGCTAGAATTGTGGGATAGGTAAAGAACTTAGCTAAAAAAATTCAGTGGGCAAAGTTCATACACTTCCAATATCTTGTCTACCAGGAGCTCACTCTAGAATTCTTCACTTCCCTTTATTACGAGCCTAGTAAACCTAAGGAAATGCGGTTTAGATTATGGGACAAAATTATAAGCTGAACATCAAAATAATGTGGGATGTTTGTGGGTTTCCCAAGACTTCTATTATCGATCAACACGATGACTTTCATGCTTCTCATCATTGGAATGAGCTTACTAGGTTAGAGCGATTCGATGCTAAAAATGCCTATAACAACATCATAAGAACCCATAAGCACTTGTTATTTCACAAATTTGTGTGTCAAATAGTTTTTGATAAATTAGAAATCAACAAGTGCTTAACAAAGGAATTGTTCCATTGTGGTTTATGGATAACATCATCCTAGTGTGCACCTCCACATATGTGCTGAACGTTATTGTTGAAACTTTACATAAAAGGAGCAATAATTTGGGTATGAGGTACTTGGTTTTTGCCATTGCTAAGAGTTATAGCGTAGGCTGTAGTGGTTTAACCGTTTAGCTCCCAAAATCTCTAAATCACCATCATATATGATGTGCTAAAATCCTTAAGTCCCATAACATAAAACTCTAGGATATTAGCCAAAAGACTCATATGAAAATCAAGGCTAGTTAGGTGAGTATGAGCACAGTGCGACCTTAGCAGTTAGAAGAGGACTCAACTAGTGAGGATTTAGAAGAGGAAGAAGAAACCGATGAACCAGGTTGGAAGAAAGTGCTCGATATAATCTCCGAGGACACTAAGGTTATTACAGATATACTTGTGGAGAACTCTAGAAGAATGAAGGATATGGCCCGAACACAACAATGTCAAAGCCGAGATATACGTTGTATCCATCGTTACTTTGAGGCTCAAGGCGTCCAACTACCACCTTCGACACCATGCCCACCTTCATCACCATGAGGCTTTGGTTTTAACCCTTTTATTTTTAAATTTGATCCTTATTCTATTCTTATTTTTACTTTAATTTTTTCTTCTTCTTGCCATGTATGTTTGTTTACCTCCTCGCATTGAGGAAAAAATGTTCTTCAAGTGTGGGGAAGGTTATGTGTTTTGCTTTGAATGTGAACTTTGCATATTGTATGATAGTTTTTTAGGTTGCATTTGTGAATTATGTGAATGTGTTAATGGCTTAGATGCATTGAAATTGATTTAATTTTGATTATAGTCTATTTGGTTGTGAAGAGTCATTAGCTCGCAAAATTAGTGAATTAGGTTCTTTGACTAAATATGCAAGTTAATTAGGATTTAGTGTGAGTTTGTCACCCTCTAAATGTCACATTCATTCATAATTTTAGGTCTTTTGACTAAAGTAGCTCTGCTAGTATTTTTTCATGAAAACGAGTAGCTTAAGTAACAAGGTAGGCAATAAATAAAAAATGCTAGTTAATTTTAAATAAATAACTATTATGCTAACATTCGAGTTATAAATAGAGTTAGTAGCTAGTTGATAACGTGATGTAGTTGAGTAATGGGATTGACACCCGTCACAAATGTGTGCCTCCGTGTCAAAAGGCTATAATGACATTTCAACCAAGCAGCTTAATAAAAAAACATGACCTAGTTGAGTAACCAGATTAACATTCATCACTAATGTTTGCCTTCAAGTAAAAAGACTAGGTCTATATTCAATAAAAAATAAATTAAAAATGTCTTTCTAATAAAACCTATCGAACTTGTAAATAGCTTGACTTTTTATGAAAACATACTTAAGGGTAGTTACAGAGTTTGAATGACCAAAGAATTATTAATGTGTGTGTACAATTGAAAAGGATCACTAACTTGACATTTGAGTTTTGATTAACATGTATGTTTAGTCCAAAGCCCCTAAATGCAGATTTTGCATGTTAATGATTTGAAATAACTTGAAAGATTGTGTTTAAAGTTAAGTTTATTTCATGAAGTTGAAGCCATTATCTCATCATTGCATTGCATGCTTTCTGATTTTTGTGTGTTTTTTGTTTTGTTTTCTTGAGGACAATCAAATGTTTAAGTATGGGATGTTGACAAGTAAAAATTGCATCATGTTTTAAGGCTTAGTTTAATATGTGTTTAATTGTTAATTCAATCGTTCAGTATGTGTTTATGTTAGAATTGTGTTAGCTTGTTAATTATTTGTTTTTAGGTGTTTTTATGGGTTATTACAAGTCTTTGAGCTTAAATATTATGCTTTAAAGGTACCTTGATGTGTTTATTAGTGTTTCAGGGTCAACATCGAAGAACAGAGAAGTTTCGGAGACATTCAGGTTGAAACAACGACCCACGATCGTGGTATAACAGGCCACGATCATGACAGAAGCACTAGACTTGGCACACAATCGTGGCCTACATGCCATGATGGTGACAGAAGCCCAAGACATGGCCCACAATCATGGCCTGCATGCCACGATCGTGACAGAAGGCTTGGATGTGGCTCACGATTGTGACCTGCATCGAACAGATGCGTAGACACTAAAAAATGTCAAGTTTCAAGAGATTTTTTAGGCTTTTTGGTCCCTAAAAAACCCTAGGGCTGCTCAGAACACAAAGGATATTTAAAGAACAAGATAAAGAGGTAGAGGGAGCTTTTGCATTAGCCAATTTTGAGAAACCCTAGAGAGAATTTATCGAGAGATTGAGAAAGAGAAGAAGGAAGAGAGAAGTGGAGAAGAAGTGGACTCCACGTACTTCCCAAATAAGGAGTTTCCTAACGTCACTGCCTCCCATCATCTATTCAGATGGTATTTCCTATTTATTTTCCATTTTTATTATTATATAGAATTGGGAATAACAGTTTGACGATAGTATTTTGAATATTGAGATGTTCTAAACTCACCTTTAGAGTTTTTTCTTTGAATTAATGAAATTTGATTGTTTATGTGTAATTAGAATTGTTGTAGTTTAATTCTGGACATGCATAATTCGATAATAAACTGAGAGGGTGAATCGAAAGAAAAATAATTAAATTGAGCTAATGAGAGTTAGGTGATTTAATAGAACAAGAATTAAATCAAATCGGTATATTGTATGAAGAGAGATCTTGCATAGTTTTCTGATAGTTTATTAGACAACTTTAGAACTAATTAGGGTTTTGGATAGATTGTTAATCAAGAGATTGCAATTTTCATAATTTGATTAGGGTTTATAATTTAAATTTAATGGTTATAACTCGAGAGAGAGTAATCAACAATAAGATAACTCCAATAAGTCCCGATCTTTGCTTCAATATTATATATACAAATAATTAGAATATAATAAAGATATATATAAACTAAAATGGATAAGATATAAACCAAAAAATGAATCAATATTTAATTTATTAAGTTGACCTCCTTTTGTTTTTATGATATCGTATTCTACCCCCTCATAAATTGCAAATACTAATTTGTTAAGAATTAATCGGATTGGATGTCTCAATTGCTCAAATTTGAAGAAATTCCCTACTTTCGGTAGGGGAGCATTCCGCCTTAGAGGGAAGCACCCGCGTGAGTAGGAGTGGATGAAACCTTGAGGTCACGGGTTCAAATCCTGTCTCTGCAACATTCTTTTTTACAAAATAAAAGTTGTCCCTATTCACTTTAACTGTTAATTAATTCTCTACGCATTTCACCGCTCCACTGGAACTTCCCTCTGCCCTTACCGTACTCCAGCTTGTTCTTGTTTCTTTAGTATCTTTAGTGGTTCCTATACTTGTCATGTTCCTTGGATTATTTACAAGATCTTTTAAAAAAATTGGCCAACTGCCTAAGTTCATAGGAATAGTGGAGAGAAATTTCTAAAGAAGATAAAGAAGATCACCATGATTTTTGGATCCGTTGCCGAACTTGTTCCAAGATCTCGGATCGAATTGCTATTGTTTTTAGCAACAAAGTTTATTTTGTATATTGCCGGAACCTCTATTTTTTTATTACTAGGAGCTTTAGGTATCACTTTATATGGTTATAATGAACCAACATTCCATTTTGCAATATTAGCTAATCAATTGATTCTATATGACTTATTACTACCCGTTTTTCGCTTTATTCGAGAATTCTTTGTAGATGAAGAGATGTCAAAGCGGCCCATCTATACCCCCTCGTGTCAATCCCACGAGCCTCCATATTCCATGAAGGAGTCGAATGAAATCAAAGTTTCATATTCGGTTTTGAAAATTCTAGTTGTAAGATATCTAATGAAACTGTCGCTGGGATTGAGATCTCATTCAAAAAGAAAGATATCAAATATCTGGATTTTCTTTCAATATGAAAAAAATAAAAAGGTCGTTTTCTTTAAATTGGTATGACTTTTTAACAAACCTTTATTCGCTTGCACTGAAATGACCTAACCCAATAGGAAAATCCTAATTCATTGGGCCTTGATTGTCTAGAACCAATAATCCAGTAATTCATAATCGATTAGGTTAGCGTTAAGGATAGATAAAATTCCCTTTCTCTCAACTGATAATTCCCTTTGGTTGATTCTTGGGTGTGTGTTGCAATTGCTGAATTATTAATATTTTCATGATTAATTCTTAATTTCATTTGATTGATTGAATTGAATTCTCATTTTAGTTTCATTATATTTTGAATTTCTGGGATTTATTTTGGCCTTAGATTTTAGGATTAGATTATCCCTCCTCGTGGGATTGACCCTTTAGATAGTATGTGAACAAATTGTGCACTTACGAATTATCAAGGATATTTATTAAAACTTACACACACCAAACACTCGATCAACCGACTAGAGTAATAGAATGGTAAAACCATCAAATTTTGACATGGTTCTATAACACACGTCTTCTTAGAATTAAGGAAGAATTCCTTCATTTTAATATTATAAATGAGGTATGGGATTTTCCATGGCCATGGTGTGGTGGAGGAGAAGGTACAATGATATCGAGAAGGGCACCTGCACCATAAACACATGGGATGACTTTAAGAAGGAGTTGAAGAAGCAGTTTTACCCTGAGAATGTATAGAAGGAAGCCCGAGCCAAGTTAAGAAGGTTCATACACTCAAGAAGCATTTAAGAATATATTAGGGAGTTTCAAAAGGTTTTGCTAGAAATTCCCAATTATCTAAACAAGGAAGCATTCTTTAGCTTTTGTGATGACTTACAATTGTGGGCTAAAACAAAGTCAGAGAGGCGAAGTGTGCAAGGCCTTGCTAATGTTGTTAGCCCCCATAATTTTTTTTAAAGAATAATCATGATTTAAATTAATTTTAAGGTCTTGATAGATTAATTTATTTTTGGAGTGATTAATTATATTAATGTGAGTAGGATTTTATGACATAGGTAAATTGAATTAAAGTTTAAGGTGGTAAGTTTGCATGGGGGGCATTTTTGGAAGATCACTTAAGTGTGAAAGTCTTAAGGCTTTGAAGGAAGGGCAAATGGGAAGAAGGAATTGTGGGCTTGTGCTTTAGAAGAGAAAAAACATTTGTGAAGAATGAAACTGTTAGCCACAAGCTTTTAAGCTCACCCCCCATTCCTTCCCCTCTTCAACAAGATACTGAGTGATCGAGTCAAGAGTCAAGGCATCACTCCAGTTTGGATATTTTGTTTTTGAAGCTAGATTTTGAAAACAAGACTTTAGTCACATTTTGAGCAATCATTGTTCTTGTAAAGTTTGTATTTTAGGATTATGATGTAAGGTGGCTTAAAATGCCCACTAAAGCATTGTAAAACTCTTATCTTTTGATATTAATGAAATGTATATACATTATGTTTTGCTCATGATTTCCCATTTCAGAGGGGTAGGAATTGTAATCTGAATTTTGCGGGAAAACTGTATTAAACTAGGTATAAATAGAAAAAGTGATCTTCTAAAAAGTTTTAGCTTATCCTCTTAGCTTTCCAACGGTATAAAGTATGTAAATTTTTGGTATCGGAGTTGAGATGAGTATTATAAGTGGTGATGCTGCATAGGAGGTATGTACAGAATAACTATAGTAATGATGAGCGTTTGGGTATGTTATGAGTCATTTAAGTTGAGGTTTGGGAGTTAAATGCACCCAAATTGGTAATTTAATGTTTAAGGAGTATTATTGCATTAGAAGAAGTGAATTTGGGAAGATTATGAGTGAAGGTAATGTTAAAATGGATATAGGAAGCATTGGAGAGGCTTGGGTAACACCTATGTGTGTTAGACGG
This sequence comes from Erythroxylum pedicellare, assembly GCA_027563575.1. Classification (NCBI taxonomy): domain Eukaryota; kingdom Viridiplantae; phylum Streptophyta; class Magnoliopsida; order Malpighiales; family Erythroxylaceae; genus Erythroxylum; species Erythroxylum pedicellare. The sequence goes on along the minus strand of JAOQMP010039265.1, from coordinate 2,440 downwards.
ACTTTAGGTCCCTTAAACGGACCTTCTCTAGTCTTTGATGACCCCCAGTATCGTCCATGTCCATTGACGTACATAATGTTTGTTAAATGGACCTTCTCGGGTCTAAAATAGCCCCTAAACCCGTGTATGTCTCTTAGGCAAACATGTACATCTTTTTAACGGATATACACTGTACACTTATGGAAATTTGCATTTTTGACCCTCTAAATGGAAAAATCTTGCTTTGTGATCTTCATGAAAGTTGTAGATATGGAAGTTATCCTTCAAAATGGACATGAATGTGCTCAATATGAGGTTTGTAGAGAAATGTATGTCAATTTTCCCAAGATAGGTACAATATGATTGAGGATATAAATATGTTTGATTCGTTTGGCCATAACTTTATCATCCGACCTCTAAATGCAGTGATTCTTAAAGCAATAGATTCCTAAAAAAAATTTCAATCCTTTCATAGAAATTGGTAACTTTTGATTTTGATCTGAAAAAGGTTGATGGATAGATAGTGAGGGGTTGGTAGAGAGAGCATGACTAGGGCATGAACATCTTTTGGTTTCTTAAGCATAACTCCATCTATAGAGCTTTGATTGGGATGGTTCTTACTTTAATTTCAACTAGAGACTTAGAGATACAATGATCTTAAATAATTCAAATTGTGATTTTGGGGATTGACTAGTGTGGAGACACCACCCTCGTGGGATGATGGCTAATGAGGGTTCATTGAAATAACACTACAGGTCTGGAAATGAGGTCCAACACTTGTGGTATCAGAGCAGCTAGGTTTAGGAGTATCCTAGACATGAAATGGGTAGTTTAGGACATGAAATGAATATGCATTATTGTAAATGAACAACTTGCATTGTATTGAATTGTTTTACATGATTTGAAACTATTTTGCATGAACTAAAGATTTTCAATGGTTTTAAATTGAAGGAGTGAAATGTCACCTTGAAAAAGAACTCGAGGAGCTCTGGCTCAATCTGGCTTTCGCCAAGAGAGCACGAATGAATCCTATGTCCCACAAGATGCGGGGACATATTCTGCTCTTAATTCCGAGGCACCTAGTGTGCAATATGAGGTGCCTCCACCACCTCCTCTGTTGCCTCAAGCAAAACCCATGGGTCCCCGATTCTTTCAAGCCTTCGCTCAGGCTTTCTCATATGCCATGGGACAAGGGTCATAAGTTCTGATGGAAGCTCCAATGGAGAGAAATGGGCAGTATGATAAGCTCCATAAGTATGGGGGCTGTGGATTTCAATGGGACTACAAATCCAGAAGAGTTTGAAGCATGGTTGAAGAGGACTGAGAGGGCCCTGATTTAGATAAAGTGTTTAGATGAGGAGAAGTTGGATTATGCAGTCAGTTTACTACAAGGGGATATGCTCCATTGGTGGGAGTCAGTGCCTTACAGTCAGGTCATACCACTGGTACTGACATGGAGAGAATTTTTGGAAGCTTTTAGGAGGAAGTACTTCTTGAGGGTTTATATCCAAGAGAAGGCCAGGGAGTTCCTAAATCTCACACAGCGGGACATGAGTGTGAGTGAATATGAGTTCAAATTCACCCAGCTGTCACGGTATGCTGCCAACATTATTGCTAATGAAGAGGATAAGTTCTGCAAGTTTATGGGAGGAATTCATTTGGGGATTAAGGAGAAAGCCCTGATCCACAACTTCTGTAACTACCAGCAGTTGGTGGATGCTGCAGTCCAGGCTAAAAAATTGGAGAATATAAGGAATGAAGTAGGCAGGAAGAGGAAAAACAGGGAGTAGTCTTCCAAGAAGGGAATGAGTGCTCCAACGCCTGAGAGGAGTACAAGGAGTTACCACACTCAGGTGGGAAGTAGTGGCCCTGCTAAAAAAAAGTAGGCAAGGGCAGTTTTAGGGCAACTCTCAAATGTGGGAGGCACTGGAAGGACGGGAAGGAGCAAATACATAAACCCCCAATGTGAGCATTGTGGGAAACTTCACAAAAGAGAGTGCTTTAAGTTACTTGGAGCATGTTTCCTATGTGGGGAGAAGGGACACATGATCAGGGACTGTCCCCAAGTAACAAAACAAGAGGGGTTGCAGTTGCAAGCCTTAAGGAGAGCAGAAATTGTGGGGACCAGGCTAGTCGCTGAGCTGGGCAGCTCTGAAGCTACAAGGAAGGCTGTTCCTCTAGGAAGGCCTAGGGGTCAGGCTTAGGCAAGGGTGTTCGCTATGACTAGAGAGGAAGCTGCAGCCATACTTGAAGTTGTCACGGGTATGACTCATTTATTCAATTCTACAGTATATGTGTTGATTGATTTTGGCTCCACAAATTCATTTGTTTTTACAAGCATGATTTTACATGATGTGAATTTGGTGCCATTGGATAGTCCCTTTATTGTTAGCACTCCTTTAGGGAGGAAGGTGATAATAAGTCAAGTATATAGAGATTGTGAACTGGTTATTGAGGGTGC